>PVKP010034464.1:0-24193 GCA_004027715.1 Plecturocebus donacophilus
GACTTACAAAGAGACTTAGACTCCCACACAATAATAGTGGGAGACTTTAACACTACACTGTCAATATTACACAGATCAACGAGATAGAAAATTAACAAGGATATCCAGGACTTGAACTCAGACCTGGAACAACTAGACTTAACAAATATTTACAGAACTCTCCTCCCCAAATCCACAAAACATACATTTTTCTCAGTATTGCATTATACTTATTTTAAAAGTGACCACATAATTGGAAGTAAATCACTCCTTAGCAATTGCATAGCATTTCACAGGTTTAAATAAAAATATTGGTTGGCTGCTTGTTTGTTATTTTCATCCCCTATTCCTTCCTGTCTCCATTGTTAAGCACAATTATTGGCATAAAAGAGGTTTTTAATACCCATATTTAGACTGTATTCTAGCCCGGGCAATAAATCAAGAATCCCATTCTCTCTCCCTCTTTCTCTTTCTTTCTCTCTTTCATTCTATTTTTCTTTCTTTTGCTGTATCTTTCTTTCTTTCTTTCTTTCTCCTTTCTCTCTTTTTCTAAAAAACAAAAAGAAAAAAAAAGATAAGAGCAGGAGTTAAAGGAACAGAAAAATACGCACGTAGAAAAAATCAACAAAGTTATTTGTAGAGATTATTACATTGGCAAAGTTTAGAAAGACCAATCCATTTTTAAAAGATAAGACAAGGTACAGTAATATTAGTAATGAAAAGAGAATTTAACTACATATGAACCAGACATTAAAGGCATTAGAAAGAATATTATGGAAAAGTTTAGGCCAATAAATCTGAAAACTTGATTAAGATGAAATAGCCTTAGTAAAACATGAACTACCATAACTAACTGAAGAAGAAAAATAAAACATTAATGTACAAATAACAGTAAAAAATTCTTCCTATAAATATAATATTGGGTTCAGATTATTTTATAAGTGAGCTGTATCAAACACCCAAAAAATAATGTATTTTATAACAATGTCTTACAAAGAAGAGAAAAAGAGGCATCCCAACTTAATTGATGAGGGTGGTATAATGTTGGCAGGAAAATCAAGTAAGGAATAATAGACTATTAAATACCACATTCACTCCTGAACATAAATGCAGAAGTCCTAAGTAGATTAGCAAACAAACTTTACTAATTGTTAAGCTTTCTCTTTAAAATCAGGAATAAGTCATCAATGTACCCTGTAATTATTTCATTTTATTATACTGGAGGCCTTATCTAACATAACAAAATAAGAAAAATAAAGCCTAAGAATTGGGAAAGAAGAAAGAAAACTTTTATTATTTGAAGATTAGATAATTATCTCTATAAACAACCTCAGTTTTCTACAGACAGATTATTAGAATAATGAGTAGAATAAGATTGTCTAAGAATAATATACTAAAGCCAATTGAATTTCTGCATATCCATAAATAATAGTTACAAAATTTAATTTAAACAAATGTACTCTTTACAATAAAAACCAAAATGTATGGTAGTCAGAAATAAATATAAATACGAATTTTAGAAAACATTTAGTTTAAACAAATTAAGATCTGTATAATAAAAATAGGTAACATGTTTATGAATAGAAAGACTCAGAAAATATGTCATTATCCCCAAATGGGTTAATACATTCAATAGAATTCTGATCAAATTTCCAAAAGAGTTTTTCTTGGAATTTGACAAGCTACTTTCAAAAGTATGTGCAAGTACAAAGAATATGAAATAGCTAAAATATTCACAGAGAAGAAGATGAAGGAGGAGGAAGAAGAGTCTTATTTTCTCATTATGAAGAAAATTTAATAATCATATAGAAAAATAAACCAATGGAACCAAGTAGAAGACAGGCCCAGAAATAGACCTATGTGTGTATGGCTATTTGATGTATATGACAGAAATAGAATTCTTGGTCAGTTGGGAAAGAATGAACTATTCACCAATAGGACTAGGGCAATTTTCTGTCTATAAAAGATAAATAAAACTTGAACCTTACTGAATCTTGTTTTTCTTCTCTCTCTCTCTCTCACACAAACACACACACACACGCACACACACACACAAACAAATTATTTCTATATACATTAAAAGTTATTTGTGAACATTTTTAAAATTTACTGGAAGCATAGGAGAACACAGAGTAGGAAAAATTTCTTAAATAGAGCACACAAAACTCAAGCCATGAAGAAAATGATTAATATATTCAAATACAGTAAAATGGAGAACTTCTAATCACTGAAAGACAACATAATAAAAGTAAATATAAACTGCATATGAGGTCAGGAAAAGATATTTTTAAAGTACATGACTAAGAAAATCTGATCTCCAGAATATGTAAAGAATTCCCACAAAGCAATGTGTAAGAGCAAACAATTCATTATAAAAATGGGAAAATGTAAGAGGCATTTCACAAAAGAAGAAATAAGAATAGGCAATATCCATATGAAAAGATGCTTCATATTATTAATAGTTAAGAAAATACAAATAAAAACAAAATAAGTTCTCATTTTATATCCATGTTATGGAGAAAAGTTTAGATGAATTATAATTTCAAATATTGGAAAGCACATAGTAGAATAAGAACACATAGCATACTTGTGAGAATGTCAATTGCTACAACTTGTCTGGAAAACAATTAGGCACTACTAGAGTGAAGTTAAGGTTATGACTACACTGCCCCTCACCGATTCTATTTCCAAGAACATATCCTAGAGAACTATCTCTGCATGCATATCTGGAGACACATACAAAAATGTCAACAGAGGCATGGTTTGAAGTAGACAAAAACTGAAAATAATGGATGGGAGACTAGATAAAGAAATCGTCTTAAATTCATATAGTTGTATATAATATTGGTTTGAGAATGAATGAACTGGAGTATTAATGTGGATTAAACTCAAAAAATAATATTTTGGAAAATGTCATTGAAGTATACATAAAAGTGTGATTTACTATCAGCATATAAAAGTAAAAAGGAGACAATTATGATGCACGTATGTGGTAAACCCATAAAAAAATCAAGGGAATGATGAACACAAGTTTTGGAATACTGACTCCCAAAAAGTGAAGACAGGAATGGTAGTATACTTAAGTTGCAGCTCATTTTCTAATTTTCAAGCCAGATGGAAAGCATATGCCAATTTGTTTTACTGTTCTTTCTTAATTTCTACATATATGCCAAGTCTTCTCTTATGTACATTTCATAATAAAACAGTTAAGTGCCCTCATTTTAATTTTGTATGTTGAGTAAAGAGAAAAAGAATTTGAGCTTGTTTTATCTATATGATGTCAAAAGCAAACAACCTCTCTGTAGTCCTTGTGTTTAACAGTGTCTCGGAGTGGTAGCTCCACTGACACCTCTGGTCTTCCTACTGTTAGCAATTGATCTGATGCAATCCCTGAGAATAATATAGTATTGTTATATACTACTATATTATTTCAGTATTGCATGTCCAAGGCTGAGGGTCTAGAACATTACAGAACACTCATGTCACCTAATCTTAGACTTAACCAACCCGAATTCCTCACATTTCCTAAAGCTGTTTATTTATTTTTTTAAGAGACTGGCTGGAGTGCAGAGGCATGATCAGAGCTCACTGCAATCCTCCCACCTCAGCCTTTTGAGTAGAACTTCTTCAAGCTTTGTTATTTGAAACCTACTCTTAAATATTACCTGCTGCATCATTCAGGGTTTAACTAACCTGATATAATCTCTTTTACTAAAATATCCTGATGCTTATTAACCATAGCAAGATACCATACAAAAATATTATAACTACATATTTATAAAAGATGCTATACAAACTATATTTCAGAGACCCAGAAGAAATTTTACAAATGGTATGAATTTCAAATGGGCCCTGTTAAGCTAGCAAGTGGTGTGCATCTGTAGTCCCAGATATGAGGGAGGCTGAGGCCAGAGGATCACTTGGGCCCAGGAGATGGAGACCAGCCTGGTCAAAAAAGCAAGGCCTCTCTCTCTTAAAAAATTTGCCCTGGCATAAAAAGGGAAATTAGAAAATAATAAATAACTAAATAACTATAAATCATTTTCAAATAGGCCAGGTAAGCTAGCAAAGTGGTATGCATTTGTAGTCCCAGATATTAGGGAGATTGAAGCCAGAGGATCACTTGAGCCAGGAGTTGGAGACCAGCCTGGTGGAAACAGAGAGATCTCTGTCTCTTAAAAAAAAAAAGGCTCTAGGATAAAAAGGGAAATTTAAAAAATAACTAACTAACTATAAATAAACATCTACCAAGTGAAAGACTATTAAACACTGTTTACAAATTTAATAGACCTTATAGATCTCTACCCTAATGGCTTTGCTGTGACAACCTAAATAGCTTTCAATCTGCAATCACTGAAGCAGCAATGGCTCTTTGCAGTTATATTTTGAAAACAGGCATATCCACTATGGCTAGAAAAGAAAACTTGTTATTTAAAAGAGTGAAGGGAAAGCCTAAGAGTCACTCATGTAATTTAGACAAAGAATGTAACATTTCGATGCTAGTTAACAACAGATAAAGCTTCAGTTAGCAAGTAAATGAAAGGTCTTTTTTTCTTTCTTTCTTATTCTTGATCACAGGAAAACTGACCTGATGAGGAAATGGAATCACTGACACCTGATGTCTCTCTCTTAGCAAGAGCAAGGGATGTCAAAGGGACCTTTCTAATTCCGGTATCCAATGTCATCTGGTAGCTACTGGACACTATCCGTCTCAGACCATTTTTGATTACTGCCCTAGAGCACTAGTTCCAAACCACTGTTCCTTCCCTAGGGTCTGATGCAGATACAGTTAGCTGGAATCAATTCAAGGTAAAAGAAACAGCTTTTTGAAATGGGTCAAAAGAAAGAATCACTGCCAATGAGTGAAATCTGGTTGAAAGACTAAAACAAGAAAGATTCCCAGTCTGAAGTGTATTATTATTTCCATTTTATGTTGAGAATTACAGGGATATTGTAACATTGTAACTTTTAATATTGCAAATAAACAACTGTAAAAGTGTTGCAAAAGCAGCTGCGGTAATCATTTCCCATCATTTTCCATTAAGAGTTGAAAATGACGGATCAGGGGACCACTTACTGAGGATATTTTCCCTGGAGATGCTCCTGGTGAGCAAATGTATGTATGTATCTGTGTCTATGGTGGCATTTAGTTGTTCTTTTGCTGGATGGACTCTTCTATTTCGCATTTTAAAAAATCAAGTAGGCCGGGAAAGGTGGCTCACGCCTGTAATCCCATCACTTTGGGAGGCTGAGGTGAGCAGATCACCTGAGGTCCGAAGTTCAAGACCAGCCGGACCAACATGGCGGTACCCCGTCTCTACTAAAAATACAAAATTAGTCGGGTGTGTGGCGCACGCCTGTCATCCCAGCTACTCAGGAGGCTGAGGCAGGAGAATCGCTTGAACCCAGGAGGCAGAGGTTGCAGGGAGATGAGATTGTGCCATTGCACTCCAGCCTGGACGACAGAGCGAGACCCCATCTCAAAAAAAAAAAAAAAAAAAAAAAACACGAGTAAATCTTATTTAGCCACTAATATTACATAATTAAGTCTTCAGTTCTAATAGCAATGAATATGAAGAATTATTAATATTTAACTAAGCATTCATCTCTGAATGGGCTGTGGTGCTTCAAGTTCCTGAGGCATTTTACTCTTCATCCTCTCTATCCGGAGTACAACTTTCCCTTCTTTTTCATCCTTCACCTTCAACTTCCTACACGGCAGAAGCCTGCTAAGTGCTCTATATGCCTTACACCATTTAATCTCACAGCAACACTCGGAGGTAAATTTATCCTCCACTTGATATTTGAGGAAACGCAAGCTCAGAGGGGTCAGCTTCACACATAGCTGCAATAATAAACCGTGGTATTGCTCCTCAAAGCCGCCTCTATCTGATGTGCCTGGATGAAAGCTTTGGCAGTGAAAACTGAGAGCGAGCAGCTCAGACTTCAAAGGCATTTCTCTGTTTTAGTTGACAGGATTCAGTGATGCTTGAATCTGGGGTTGAGGGTCAGAAAGTAATCCAGGGTAATTGAAGGCTCCTGATATGGTTTTACATGGATAACCGTAATAAGAGAGCAAATAAGAGCTCTTGAAGCCAACTTGATGAGAAAGATAGCTCAGTTTGGACAGACTGAGCTGTAGTTCCTGCGGGGTCCACTTACGAGTTAAACAAGATCGTACTGTGATTCACAAAGAAAATACGATGGAGAGATGCAGGAGTTCAGGGTGTAGGACAAAAAAAATTCACAGGAAAAAATAATCCTGTTGGACCTACAAATGGTGCAACTACATAATGCATGAATAATATATGCATATATCTACATAATAATAGCAAATTAAGTGACATTAAAGAAATATGCCTAGTTTTCTAGTCAAAACACAAAAATGTTAACATTATAACATATACAAAACTTCTTGATTTATTTAGCTTACTTAATGAGTTGCTGTCAAGTTTTATAAAAATCCAATACAGCCCAAATACACAAAACTTGATTTACAAAGCAAGTGTTAGTTACTTTGATCTAAGGCTGGAATAAAATATAATTTGATTGACTGTAAAAGGTTTGTTCCATAAGGTGGGTTGGTTTTACATTGTGAAGTCACTAACAACTCTCATTTGATCCAGAAATTTTGAGAGTCCTGTACCTACTCTTTAAGATGATAAAAATAAATCAAAGATGACTTAAAGAGTTCCAGTCAATTTTTGTTTCTCAGCCTTAAGTACCTATCTTATTGAATTTACTTGCTGGTATTTATTTTTAAGGATGGCATATTTGTTGTCTTTAGTGGGGACACTTTCCACAAGAGCTCCTATGAGATTTTAAATAAAGGAAAGTTCTGGTTAGGCTTGGTGGCTCACGCCTGTAATCCCACAACTTTGGGAGGCCAAGGCGAGCAGTTCAACTGAGGTCAGGAGATCGAGATCAGCCTGCCCAACATGGCAAAACCCCATCTCTACTAAAAATACAGAAAATTAGCCAGATATGGTGGCGAGTGCCTGTAATCCCAGCTACTCTGGAGGCTTAAACAGGAGAATCACTTGAACTGGGAAGACAGAAGTTGCAGTGAGCCAGGATTACACCATGGCACTACAGCCTGGGTGACAAGAGCGAGACACTGTCTCAAAAAAAGAAAAAAAAGGAAACATCCTATTGTTTTTTTTATCTCACATGTTCAGATAGAGAGAGAGAGAGAGAGAGAGAGAGAGAGAGAGACATACAGTAAAAGGGAAAATATAAACCAAAAGAATAAAATATGACCAAATTTAAGCTCTAGATAAACTTTCAAAAACTACAAGGCATTAAATATGGTTATTAAATTAAATAACAATGTTAAAACTTCTTGCTTGTCACTATGCCTTATGTGCTAATCTCTTTTAAGTCCCCAGCTAGACATCAATTTTTAAAATAAGTTTAATAAAAAAATAGGATGGAAAATTCTTAACTGGGCTAGGTAATAATCTGCTTGCAAATTGCTCATTTATGTGACCAAAGGGAAAGCAGAGCTCACATTAGGTACTGCATGCTAATATGCTTCCTCTAGCTTATCCCACATACTTTCACTCAAGTTGCTCATATTTCTCCACAGAAATGTCACAGAATGTCTGTGCAAGCTAATTTTTATGGATTTCTATAGAAAGCTTCAGAAACATGGCCAGGAAATAGTCTCCCTCTCAGGCTCACTCACTACATTACTTTCAGAGCTCTAGCTGTGTCTTAGTCTGTTTTGTGCTGCTATAACTAAAATACCCGAGACTGAATAATTTATAAAGAACAGAAATTCACTTCTTACAGTTCTGTAGGTTGGGAAGTCCAATCAAGGCACCACAGATTCAGTTGTCTGATATGGGATGCTCTCTGCATCCAAGATGATGCCTTGATGCTGTTTCATCAAGAGGGGAGGAACACAGTGGCTTCACATGGCAGAAGAGATGAAAGGGCAAAGAGGGTACCAACTAGCCCTTTTATAAGGCCATTAACCCATTCATGAGGGCAGACCTCTCATGACATCAACATCTCTCAAAAGGATCTCCTTCCTAACACTGTTGCATTGGTGATTAAGTTCCCAGCACATGAATTTTGGAAAACGCCATCAGACCACAGGAGGTAGTACAAAAAACTCTCATCGTGGGCTTTTGAATATTCAACTGCCAACTAAACTATAGCTAGTGGTTAACTAGAGCAAAAGATATCAGGTGGTTTTGACCCTGAAATATCTAAGTAATCTAAAAATGCTTAGCTTTCTGTTGTATATAGAGTCACTTGAATTTAAAGTAAATCTCTGCCCTCTAATGGTAATAGTATTTACATAAAACATATTTAAAATAACAGTTGAAATCCAAAATCTGTCCATAAAATACATGGCCAGATTCTTATATCTACACAAATTCTGAAGTTCATTAGCACAGTGAGTTTTTTTCTTAGAGTACAAGTAACATTATTCATTTTTAATTTTTAATTTTTGTGAGTACATAGCTGTATATATTTATGGGATACGTGAGATGTTTTGATACAGCATGCAATGTGTAATAATCAGATCATGGAGAATGGAGTATCCATCCCCTCAAGCATTTCACATTTGTATTACAAACAATCCAATTATACTCTTTTAGTTATTTTGAAAAGTACAATTAAGTTAGTATTAACCGTAATCAACCTGTTGTGCTCCCAAATAGTACATCTTACTCATTCTATTTTTTTGACATTAGAGTATTTAAAGATAACATTTTGCACATGAGGAAAGCAAGCCAATAAAAGGCAATAGCCAGAAGCTTGTAAGGTGACAAAAGCCAGAATTTTACATTGGGTTCACAGCCTCCCAGTTCAATAATCTTTCTCATGGCATGATTTCATCAGGAATGCTGAACATGTGAGAGGATAAGACTATGACCATGTGTATTGTGCATTGAGGACAACAGTGGAGGTTGCTTGGGCCACCCAATTGTTATTTGTCTAGGAAAACTGTTTCCAAAAGAATTAAATATTTGAAAAAAAATACATACATACATGATACTGAGTCTCACTCAGTTGCCCAGGCTGGAGTGGAATTGGAGTGCAATGGTGCGATCTCAGCTCACTTCAACCTCTGCCTCCCAGGTTCAAGCCATTCTCCTGCCTCAGCCTCCCAAGTAGCTGGGATTACAGGCATGTGCCACCACCCCCAGCTAATTTTTGTATTTTTAGTAGAGACTGGGTTTCACCATGTTGGCCAGGCTGATCTCAAACTCCTAACCTCGTGATCCACCCACCTCTACCGCCCAAAGTGTTGGGATTACAGGCGTAAGCCATTGTGCCCGGCCTATATATATTTTTTTAACATGTAAACTTCTGATAGAATAATCTTAGAAAGAAAAGACACCCCATTGTGCTGGTTTAGAAGAAGAGGATTAACAAAGGCCAGAAACGTTACATATTAAGTAAAGAATTTTCAGTGACTAAATGGGCACATGAAAATGAGGACAATTAATTTTGTATTTAAATCATTATACTGTGCTTGTGGCTAGTGATTCATAAGGACTGAGTAACTTCATGATGAAAATATTTTGCATGTTCCTCTTCCATATTACCAAGAAAAATAATGCAATGATAATTAAGTATTGCGGCAGCATTTCTTTTGTGTTTCGCTTTCTTACTACATTGTAAGCTCCATGAACATTTACAATGATAAATAAACAAATAAATAAGTAATAAATATTCATTATTATTTATGTATTACTGCCAAGCATAGTGCCCCATGCATGGTGGATACTCATTAAAACTGTGTTAAATGCATAAATGAAGAAGGGATCTGTGTAATAACAGGAATAGGGATTATAGATTATTGCTGGTCTCTTCTGTTCACATAAGCATAAATTTGTCATCAATCCATTTGCTCAAACTTAACCCTGAGATAAGAAATAATTTCATGTTGTGGAATTCTTCCAGAATTAGAAGTCAAGCCTAGACTGTGCTACCTAATTAGGTAAGGTAATTAACTTCTCTGGGCCTTAGTTTTCTCATATTAGAAATAATGGGATTAATACTAGCCAGTGGTTTCCTCTCAGGGTTCTTGTAAGGATCAAGTAAATAATATCATGCAGAAATATATTGAATATATTATATTCAACTATTTCGCCAAAAGCTCTACAACTCCTGTTTTCACCCCACCACCATTGTGGGAGTCACTCTGGGAAGCTGCTCTTCTTCCATCTCATATACATTTGTTTCAGGCACAGAGGTTCTTAATAGAAGTCATTTCAATGATAAAGACAACTGCTTAAATCTCCAGTATAAATAAAGTGTGAAAAAGGAAATAAGTACATTTCTTTAAAATGACATTCTGCAGAACAGTACAGTTTTTGTTTGCCTTTGAGAATTTCCAAAAGAAAACTTATAACACATTGTTGAATTATTGCCTTTTGGTGAATTTTGTTTCTAGAAATACTAGATTTTTGAATGATGACAATAGGGTCTGAATCTTTAAGTTCCATTCTCTGCTAATTCTTTAACCATAAATTGTCTCTTAGAGAAAATGTTTTTTGTCCTGCTTTTACAAAGGCCATAAAGTTTTTTTCAGGAGCTGAATAGTTTTGAGACTTTTTGAGCACAGAAATTAGTTTTTAAATTATGCTACTATATTTGAAATTATGTTTTAATTGGAGAGATGTTTCCTTTTAAACTCTAAATATAATACTTCTGATAAAAGTATATTGTCAAAGATGTTAACTATTGAGCTCATCATAATTGTGTGGAGTAAGAAAACAAAAAGTACTTTTTTATAATGGAGTGTTTAACTGTGTGCCTTAATAGCATCCCTCTGTTTCTATGCAGTAAACCATTTATTTTTCTCAGAAAGTTACAAAAATAAGGGGATATAACTTAAAAAAATCGAGTTTTTAATTTTACTTGAAAGTAAGTGTTTTGTTGGCTTATTTTAAGATTGTCTGAGTAAATATTTCAGAATCTTACTAAGAAATTTTATAGGAGCCCCCACTCATTATATTGTTAAATAAAGTTGAAATACATCTCAAAGTTGACTAATATTTTGTAAGCCTATTTTGGGAACAAGACTCTTGTAGCTAGTCATCATAAGTGTCCACAAGAAAATTTTTTTCTTGGATGATCACCAAAATGTCCTGCACAGGACATTCTGTGAAGGATTGCTTATTAAAAAAAAAATTGTGTAAGAGTGAATTTGTTCAAGAAGCTTTTAACCATGTTGACAGTCAGTTATATACGTGGTTAAAGTTAACAAACAATTCAAGAGTGACAGTAATTTTAGTGGAAAACCAGACTTTGCATCAGAAAGGTTCTGGGTCAGCTAGTTTTAAGACCTTGGGTAGATTGCTTAATCTTACTTGATCTCTAATTCCTCGACTGTCTAAAGGGGACATTGATTATTCATAAGACATTTTTAGATTTGAGAATGTGCTTTTGGATGTGAAAGTGTTTTTAAAATTATAATATTTGCATAAATGTTAAGTTTTACTTAAATATAACATATATTAGTACCACAGTTTGTGCAATAAATGATACAGCCATTCAGAGTAGAAAGCAAGCAGCTTGTACTAGCACCATATTTTTTCAATGAAGTATATTTAAAGTTCACTTAAACTTGAAGTTAAATTAGGCAAATTATAGAAAAGCACTGCTTTGATTATATTTATGAACAAAGGCTCTTTCTCATCAAGTTAATGGTGAAGCTTTTTTTCTTCTTTCCTACTTTTGCACTAACTGAAACCATGTCTAGACTTGAAAACATAGTTCAGAATTCAGCATCATTTAAAATTTATTTTCCTTTGTAGAGATATCTTGGCTAATTTCAGCAGGAAGTGTGGTGCAAGCACATGATCAATAGAGAGATGAATAGAATGTGATCAGCAGCTAATTGGATTGGAACCCAAGTGAGCCATCAGATATTACTACTTTGAGTCATAATCTTCAGTACATGGACTGTGTCTGAATGGGTCATTTAGTTTCCTGTAACGTCAGGCAGCTCAATTCCCTTACCAAAAAACAAAGTTCTATTTAAGTTCCTCTCTGTCTTTTAAGTTCTTGATTGAAACGCTAAATCAGAGCTGAAATGGTTAAACTGACAGAGACAAAAACATTTTCCACTTTTCATTTCTCTGTGCAATCCAATTGCAGTCTCTTTAGACTTTTATTTATCACTTATATATTTTTATTTTCTAGTAAACAAGTTTTACTGTGCAATTGTATCCCTTCTCAAATAATAATGCTATTTTATTATTTCACTATTGCTTTTCAGATTGACTTTTTTTTGCATGTCGCTAAAAGCAAGTCTATACTTTTCCTTATATTTTATAGGCACACTCTTTCATAAGGAAAAGGAGGAAGAAAGAACGACAAAGAAAGAAAAGAAAAAAATAAACAGTAGCTTTCACAAATCTCTCAATTTTTCAGAAGAAGAATGTTACAGAATAGTTTAATATTCAATTTTAGATATTTGAAATGGAGTTTGAGTCATGCCCTTACATACTAAAAGGCAAATGAATAAGGACGGCAGAAATTTAATCAACATATCTTAAATTTGCAGAGGTCCTCTGAAATGGAGTAGCTGTGGCCAGTAACCTGTGACCAGGCTACTTCAATACTGGCAAACCTGGATTGGAATCTTGATAACACTGTGCACTATCTATGTGTTCTTGAACGATGACTTTATGCCTCTAAAGTTCATTTTCCTTATACAGAAAATAGAGACATTCACATTAACACCTTGTGAAGATTAAAATGAAATAATACATATAAAGACTATGGGAGTATACCTAGAACATACTAGGTACTCAACAGTTATAAGTTCTCTGACTCCTTTTCTGAAATAATCCTTTGTTCTTATAGATATTAAGATTGAGGGATTAGTATACTAAAGCATAATCGATTTCACTGCAACTAATACAGGAATTGGCACCTAGAAGTGAGATGGTAAGTAACAACCTATAATATGTGGCATCAGACTAGGGGGTTATTCTGATGATGACAGTGAGGAAATTGATATTTCAGGGTGAAAGGATAGCAATGCACAATTACAATTGTTCAGGCTGCTATGATCAACTACCATAGACAAAGTAGCTCTCATGAGAAATATTTATTTTTCACAGTTTTGGAGGCTAAAAGTACAAGATCGGGGTATCAGCTTGGTTGGATTCTTGTTGAGGGCCTGTTCCCCAGTTTGTAGATGACCGTTTTTACCCTACATTCTTACACGGCAAAAGAGGTTCTTCCTCCCCTTACAAGGGCCTTAAGCCCATCATGAAGGTTTCATTCTTGTAGCCTCCTTTAAACCTAATTACTTCCCAAAGTTCCCCACCTCCAAATACCATAACATTGGGGATTGGGTTTCAATATATGAATTCTGGAGGGACACAAACATTCAGAATATAGTAGTTAGATTGTAGACAAAGTATCTAATGAACTTTTAGCTCTAAAAATTTGAAAACAGTAATTAGTGCCACTGTTGATTGTTTTCGTCTTCCTATGGCAAGGTATAAGAAGGATACGGTCTTAGAAAAGAGCAGCTTGGTCTGCAAAAAGAAATAAGATGAAATAGAGAGAGGACACAATTTTAGTCTCATGCAGATGAAAGAGAACTTTTGCTCAAGTGTAAACAGTAAAACATATAACTTTAAAATGCTATAAGGCTAAAGTCTGGTTAAAAAAAAAAAAAAAACAACAAACTTGGCTTTGTGATAAGAATTAAAACAGGGATATAATTGGTTCACCCATTGTTAAAACCTCTGAATAGATTAACGTGGCATACAATAAATTCTTAAAATTGGATTTAATTACTCAGCGAATAAAGACTAAAATTGTAGCACTCTCACCAAATTGTGATTTCCAAGGTACATATAGTCACTAAAGAGTGAGAAGCATGAGGAAAACGCAAGATAAAAACATACATAGTTACATCCTTCTTAGATTTGTTATACATTTATATGCTTAAATATTTATTAAATGCATGTCTAGAAATACATATATATTTATATATAGAGAGAGACAGAAAGAGAATATCTGGAAAGAAACATAATAGTACATGAAGCTAATTGGAATTGAATACATAAGAAATTTTAGGAGAGCTGATAGCTGTAGATACTACAGGTCTGAGCTAAGAAAAGGTATTTTTTTGAACAGAAAATTCTTATGGGCCTTTATATTTCTACAAGCAGGAAGTAGACTGAGATTGCCTATAGCCCTAAAAGGACACATATCCAATGCTTACTTCACAGATGGGGCCAAATAGGATAATGAAAAAAAGGCAGCAAAGGGAGGAAGGGAAAAAGACCATCAGAGAATAATGGTCAAGGAAGCTCCTCCCTGGAAACTGAACTGGACATAATCAAGTCCGGTTCGATTATGCCATCATAATTCATCTCTGGTGCCTAGAGGTAATTCATAAACTAGCATACACAAGTATAAACATTTTCCAACAGATTTATTTTTGATTCTGTCATCATAACAGGTATAAGCAGCAGAAATGACCACAGTTTGCCTATGAACCTGCTGTATTACATTCAGAAGGCACTTGTGGAATCTTATAAAATGGCTCATTCTGATTCCTCTTCAGACAGATGATACTCACTCACCACTATTCACACACATATAACAACAAGGTTGTAAGCAGAAATATGCTGAAAGGCAATTTATACACACAGTATCGTCCAGCCTACTGCAAGTCATTTAGTAGAGCTTAAATAAATGAAACTTCGTCACAATGATTACCTCATAAATTGATGATTTACTTCATAAATGAACATATGAAGTAGTCTCAATTTAAACTTTTTATAACTTAAATTCTACTTATTGAAAACATCATTAGGTACGCTGTAACATTTTCTGCTGATTTTCTTACAGCTCCAGCTTTAATTATGTCGCCTCCCTACCCGAAATCTTTCCATGGCTCCCCTTTACTTTGCAAATGATGGACAAAGTTCTTGCTCTGGCATTCTGAGCCCTTCACCATGAGACTCTCTCTAATCTTGCTAGTTTTAAATATTGCCACTAGCATACTTGCACATAACTGCCACAGAAAGGTAGATGAGTAGGATGGGTAGTGTTTCTGCCCCAGAATAGATAGCAATTTCATATACCAAGAGTTAAAATCACAGGTTTTTATCCCCTCAAATTTTGTTTGGGCTCTTAGAAATGACGACACCAACTGATTCACACTGACACAACAACTTGACTGTTCTACATTCTCTTTTCTGCCTAATCAGCCCTTGTCTTAAATTGTATCTTTGATGGTACTCACCGAGAGCTTCAAACCCAGCTGGGCTATCGGACGTTTGCCTTTGGAAGCCTGCCCTGCCCCTGTGTTGACACCATGCTATCCATCCATTGCTGGCTACTGGTCTTTGCCCTCAGACTTCCTTTTGGCAACTGTGTTGTTCCTCTGGCTTTGGTCATTCCTTTGGTCATTCCTGACATCAGTCTCTATTGTGACTTTGTCCCAGCTGTCATTCTGTCATCCTCTACTCATTTCTTGGCTTCTGCTGCTATTAACCCAAGTTCATATCTTCAGGTAGGTGTTGGAAAAACCCTCTTTGGGGAGTTGGCAGGCAGTCCTCACACTATGCCATATGCTGTAGCCAAACTAGCCTAGTCGTATAGTCTGAGAAATTTCCTTCTATCCACTACTGTTTTGAAGGAATGGAAGATACTATCTGTCCTCCTAGATATATCCTTAATGTCATTTCTTCTGTGATGCTTTATTTATCTGACTTCTCTGTATGAAATTAATCCGTTCTCTCTGCACTCCCATAGCACTTTTTGTTTCTTCTAATTTGTATTAATCTCATTGTTTCACAATTTCAAACCAAGCAAATGCTTCATTTGTCTTCATGGCACTGCTCAAATGCCACTGTCTGTATCTCTCTTTGAAGTTCTCTCCCCTCTCAGCAGAAGAAAACAATTCCTTCTCCTGTTTTCTTGACATTCACAGCAGATCAAAGTTCCTCAATGGCAGAGATGTATTTTATTCTTCTTTGTATTCTCTATGCTGAGCTTAGTGCCTGCAACACACTGAGTTGTCAATGGATTTCTGTGAAACCTCACTGTTTACATGGATTTACCTACATTATATTGTTTAATCCTCATAATGATAAATTTAAAAAAAGAACAGCTATTATCTTCTGAGAAGAGGAAACCAAGACTCAGAATGGTTAATTAATTTATTCTAATCTCCCATAGGTATAGCTAGAACCAAGTTTTAAACAGAATTTAAGTCTAATTGACTTATCACTCTTTTTTCCTTCCTTCCCTTTCTCCTTCCCTCCCTTCCTTCCTTCTCCAAATGCCAGAGGTTCATAGGCAAAGAAAATATGCTTTTATCTTAAAGATATTCACAGACTAATGGTCAAGATAAAAAAATTAAACACATAATAAATGTGATACACTCTGTGATAGAAAAAAGCTTAGAATTCTACACATAAATATCTACACAGATTAGCTGGGCGTAAAGAAGGGCCAGGAAAGCTTTTTATATGGAATCAGCCCTATATTGGATTGCAGGATAGGTAGCAGTTAGTCAAATGAATACATTGGGGAAGTAAATTTTTCATCAAGAAGAAAGCATTGCACAGCCGTGGAAGTATGTGAGGACATGGCCCTTCCAAGGAGATGCAAGCACATTAGCACGGCAGCTATGCAAAGTATGAGAGCTAGGCAGGTGGAGCGTTGACACATTTTTTGGAAGAAATGATATATAAATAATCAAGGTGGTGTCAAAACAGAAATAGTCAACTCAGGTTTTTAATTTTTTTCTATGTTTTTTTCTACTCTATATTTGCTTTATTTCTTTTCTGATCTTTATTATTTCCTCCCTTGCTAAATTTGGGTTTAGTTTGTTCTCCTTTCTTTCTTCTTAGTTCCGTGAGGTATAATGTTAGTCTATTTATTTGGGATTTTTTTAAAACTGTAGGCATTTATTACTATTAATTTTCCACTTAGAACTCCTTTTGCTGCATCTTCTAGATTTTGGTATGTTGTATTTCCATTTTCATTTGACTCAAGATACTTTTAAGTTTTTGTTTTGATTTCTTTGACACATTGTGATTATATAGAAGCCTGTTATTTCAATTCTACATATTTGTGAATTTTCCAAGATTTTTTTCTGTTATTTATTTCTAGTTTCATACCACTGTGGTCAGAAGTAATACTATATATAATTTCATTTTTTTAAAGATTTGTTAAGAGTTGTTTTGCACCTTAACATATGGTCTATCCTGGAGACTGTTGCATGTGTACTAAAGAAGAATGTGTATTTTGTTGCTGTTGGATGAAAAGCTCTGTATATGTCTGTTAAGTTCATTTGTCAAAAGTGCTATTCAAAACCAGTATTTTCATATTAATTTTCTGTCTCATTGGTGTAGCCATTGCTAAACGTAGAGTATTGCATTTCCCAACTGTTATTGTATTGCTATTTCTCTTTTTATGTCATTACTATTTCCTTTCGTATGTAGGTACTTTTATGTTGGGTGCATGTACAATTACAATTGTTATGTCCTCTTGATGAATTGACCCATTTTCATTAAAAAATGACCTTTGGTGTCTCTTATGTCAGATTTGTACTTGAAGTCTATTTCATCTGACATAGCTATAGCCACCACTCCTATTTTTTGGTTACAGTTTATACGAAATGCTTCCTTCCACTCCTTCATTTTCAGCCTATATGTTTCTTTAAAGTGGGTCACTAGTAGAAAGCATATCATTGGATCTTGTTTTCTTTTAATTCATTCATCTATATCTTTTAATTAGAGAATTTAATCCATTTATATTCAATGCTACCACTGGTAAGTACGAATATGTTACTGCTATTTTGTTATTTGTACTCTGATTCTTTTGCAGATCCTTTGTTTCTTTCTTCCTCTCTTGTCTGCCTTGGTGATGTGGTAATTTTCTGTAGTGCTCAGCTTTGATTCCTTTCTCTTTATGGTTTGTCTATCTTCTGTAGTTTTTTCCTTTTGTGATTGTCATGAGGCTTATGTAAGACATCTCATAGTTATAATAATTTGAGCAGATAATAATGTAACATATATTACATACAAAATCTCTAGATTTTTCCTCTCACTGGCTTCGCAATAGATATTTTTAATGTCACAGTTTACATCTTTTTATATTGTTTACTTCTTAACAACTTATTGTAGCTATAGTTATTTTTGAGTGTTTTGACTTTTAACTTTCATATTAGAGATATGAATGGCAACACCATTACAGTACTGGATTACTCTGAATTGGATTCACCTCTACAGTGAGCTTCATACATTCATATGTTTTTATGATATGAATTATTGTTCACTAGTTTTTAAAGATTTCCCTTAACCATTTCTTGTAAGGCAAGTCTAATTGTGATGAATTTTCTCAGCTTTTACTTGCCTGGGAAATACTTAATTTCTTTTTATTTCTGAAGGACAGCATTTCTGCATATAGTACTCTTTGTTGGCAGATTTTATTTTTCTTTCAGCACTTTGAATACATCATCCCATTTTCTCCTGGCCTGCTGGGTTTCTATTAAGAAATCTGCTGATGGACTAATGAAGATTCTGTATGTGACATTTCACTTTTTTGGGTGCTTTATACATTCTCTTTGTCTTTGATTTTTGACAATTTGCTTATAATATGCTTCAGTGAAGACCCCTTTGGGTTTATTATGTTTGGAGACCTTTGAGCTTCATGGATCTGGATATACCTATCTCTCCCAAGGCTTAGGAAGTGCAACAATTATTTTCTCAAATATTCTTTTTGTCATTTTCTCTGTCTCCTCTACATCTGGAAATTCCAGAATAGGAATATTTGTTCACTTAATGATGTCCCATAGGTCTCACAGGCTTCCTTCAGTTTCTTTCATTTTTCTGTTTTTTTATCCTCTGCCTGGCAAATTTCAAAAGACCTGTCTTCAAGTTCACAGATTTCTATTTCTGCTTTATTTCTGCTGTTGAAACTCTCCATTTTATTTTCTATTTTATTCATTGAATTTCTCAGATCTTAGATTTCTTTTTGGTTCTTTTAAATGATATCTATCTCTTTGTTTAATTTCACCATCAGATCATGACTTGTTTTTCTGATCCTATTGAATTGTTCATCTGCATTCTCTTATGATTTATTCCATTCCTTAAGATAATTATTTTGAATTACTTTCCAGGCAGTTTGTAAATATGTATTTGGGGTCAGTTGCTAGATAATTATTGTTTTCCTTTGGTGGTGTCATGTTTCCTTGCCTTTTTTCATGTTTCTATGTCCCTGCATTGATGTCTGTATACCTGGTGAAGCAGTATCCTTTTCAAACTTCACAGAGCAGCTTTTGTAGGAAAAGGCTTTCATCTGCAGGTTGGTCTAAAGGTAGTAGTTGAGCAGGGTGTTGTGGCTCTTGCTCTGAGTGGGGGCAGTGGTACATGCAACTTCTTCAGCTGTGATTAATGTCAGCAGTGATTGCAGATATCTCAGTGGTCAACTATAGAAGTTTGTGTCAATGGTGGTGGCAGTGTAAGTTATGAGAGTTCTTGGTGGCAAGAGCTTTAGAGGACTTTCTATTCTTGTCTTCTCCATGGTAGGGAGTCTTAGCTGAGGGGTTTCCTGTTAGTGTTGGTCCTGTCATGACTCATAAGCAGCTGCAGTGGCACTGGGATTCAGGGAATAGTTGCTGATTAGAGTGGCTATGGAACTGAAGTCCCACATTCAGAGTCTTGCAAAGCTATTAATACTATGGCACCTGGAAATGGATGCACAGGTGGATACAGTTTGCTCACAAGTGTGGATCTGTGACTCTGAGAAACACCCCAGAGCTCAGGTGCAGGAGGAAGGGTATAGCTATGACTCTGACTCTGGGAGGCAAAGTGTAGCACCAGTATGGCTCCAGGAAAGAAGGAGTGTTCTAGAGGCTTGGATCTTAGGGATCAGATCACAGCTGCAATTTAGGTCCTGAAGCAAACAGTACACAATGGCACTTCAGTCCTCAGAAGATAAAGTACCATCAAATGGACCCTGTCATTGTGAGACATGGCAGCAACTCAGGTTTGTGAGGCTGGGTGTAGTGGCAGCAAGACCCCAGAAATGGTGAAGCACAGCTTTGGCTTGGGCAAGAAGCAGCACATGAGATAACTCCACTCACGAAGGAGGCAGGGCACCTCCGTCTTGGACTGTGGGGGGATAGCACAATTCCAGCAAGGTGGAACTTTGCCTGTTTGTTCTGGGAGGGGTGGCACAGCTTAGCCAAGGTTCTGGTTCCCTGGGGCGGCAGCTCTCAGAATCTCAGCTCTGGTAGGTGCAGCTACATGGGTTACCCAAGCCTCTGGTTCCCTGGTGGGACAGGGTACCACATCAGATACCCAACTAGGATGGGAGATGAAATAACTATGTAGTAGCTTGGCCTTAGGGGGTGGGGCATAGTAGCAGCTTGGCTTGAGAATGGTGTGGTACTGGGTAGGCATGTTACAGTAGCAGCAAAGCCTCAGGGGTGCAGGGGTGCAATGCTTGCTCACAGCTAAAGCCGGATGCACTGTAGTAGTGGCTCTGGTTCCAAGATGTTTCAGCACAGTAGCAGCTCAGGCCATGAGGAAGAGAACAACACTGACTCCTTCGGTGGGGTTAGCACATCTGTGTGGACTCCAGGTAGCTCCCTCAACTGGGCTCAGAGTCTGTAAAGATTCCAGAAGTCTCCCATAGCAAATATCGCAGATGTTCATAGTGCCGATGGGGGCTGCTGGGGTCCTCTTGCTTATCTTTTCCTTTCAGGTATAAGTCCTTCCTAGTTCCAACTGACATTGACTGCTGGAGGGGATAGGGGAGGTAAAGTGTTTTTATCTTTTCTCTATGTAGCTGTTTGGGGTTTCTATGTTCTACAGGATTTCTGATTCTCCTTTGCTGTGCTCTGGTGCTCTCCTTCAGTTATTTTTGTTGAAATGTTTATTTATGTTTTTTGAAGGGGGGAAATGAGTGGTAGGAATATCTAGTTGGCCATCTGGCTGACAACATTCCTCTTAATGGTGTCTACTGATGAACACAACTATGACATAGTAGTCTAATTTACTAATTTGTTTTACATTTATGGTTCTTTGTCCTATTTAAGAAATACTGTCTATTCTAAATACTTGAAGATCTTCTCCATTTTCCTCCTAAAACTTTTTATTTTATTTTTTATCTTTAAATTTATAACTCAATTTATTTTATTTGCTTTATGAATATCTGATTTCACACCATTCATTTTTTAAAAATCTCCCTTTTCTGCTGCACTTTCATCTTTATTATAAAACAAGAGAAAGTGTTTTAACCATTTAAGTGTAACTATTATTTTAAGTGTTTAAAGTACTGGAAAAAATTTACATGTGTTACTTTCAAATACAGCCAGATATCTGCAGAATTTTATAAAAGAGGTAAAAGTTACTAGAGTGTAGGAAATATTCTCTCAATGGTCAAAAAGAACATAAAAATAGTTCCCCAAAATAAAGACAACTGAGCTTTAATTTTGATCCTCTATAAATTTTAGTATGCATTATAAATTGCTTTCTGCCTCTTAAAAAGGAACATCTACAATCCAATTCAGAATTACTAAGAAAAGGCCATGCCAAAGAGAACTCATTTGCTTTTTAATAGCCTGGCCACACAGGTAAAAAATTGTAGTGCTGGAGAGAGATCCAAGATGGCTGATCACTAGCAGCTCAGGATCGCAGCTCCCAGTGAAAGCTCAGAGAGCGACCAGGACATTCCCAGCAGAGGAGCCCCACAGGTCACCAGCGCAACCCTTTCGGCTGGGGCGGCTGTTTTGCCGGCGTCTCAGCCCGGCAGCTCTTGGTGCAGAGTAAATGGGACTGGGTCTCCTTTTGGATGATGTTTGGAGCTCTGTGAAGGCAGAGCAGTCCATTCTGCTGATGGAAAAAGGGACTGAAGAGGGAAGCCAGATCGGAGACCCCCGGGCAGAAAAGCACCACGAATTTCAACACTGCTGTTTTAGCCAGCGTTGCGGGTTGCCGCAGTGAAAATTACATAGATTCCAAAGCTGGGAATTAACAAGCTGAATGTCCAGTCAGAGACCTAATTTGAAAGTTGGTAATTACAAAGACAAGAGGTGGATAAAACCACAAAGATACCAAGAAGCCACAGTAAAAAAACTGAGAACACTCAAAATCAGAATGTCTCTCTTTCTGAAGAGGATGCCAGTTTCTCATCAGTAATGGAATAAGGCCTGATGGAAAACGAGTGTGAAGAATGAACAGAATTAGGCTTCAGAAGGTGGATAATAAGAAACTTCTGTGAGCTAAAAGAATATGTTCTAACCCAATGCAAAGAAACTAACAACTTTGAAAAAAGGTTTGACAAAATGCTAATGAGAATGGACAGTTTAGAGAAGAATATAAACAAATTAATGGAGCTGAAAAACATAATACAAGAAATCGTGAAGTAAGCACAAGTTTTAACAGTCGAATTGATCAAGCAGAAGAAAGGATATTAGAGGTCGAAGACCAACTGAATGAAATGAAACGAGAAGATAAGATCAGAGAAAAAAGGGTAAAAAGGAATGAGCAAAATCTCCAAGAAATATGGGACTATGTGAAAAGACCTAATTTATTCTTAATAGGTATACCTGAAAGTGACAAAGAGAATGAATACAAATTGGAAAATATTTTTCAGGATATTAACCAGGAAAATTTTCCTAAACTAGCAAGGCATGACAATACTCATCTCCAGACAATACAGAGAACTCCACAAAGATATTCCTCAAGAAGACCAACCCCAAGACACATAATTGTCAGATTTACTTGGATTGAAATAAAGGAGAAAATACTAAGGGCAGCCAGAGAGAAAGGCCAGGTTACCCATAAAGGGAAGCCTATCAGACTCACAGCAGATCTCTCAGTAGAAACTCTACAAGCCAGAAGAGAATGGGAGTTAATATTTAACATCCTTAAAGAAAAAAACTTTCAACCCAGAATTACATATCCAGCCAAACTAAGTTTTACAAGCCAAGGAAAAATAAAATTTTTTGTGAACAAGCAAGAACTCAGAGATTTCATCACCACCAGGCCTGTTTTACAACAACTTCTGAAAGAAGTGCTATACACAGAAAGGAAAAACCAACGTCAGGTATCTTAAAAACTTACCGGGAGAGATCCAAGATGGCCAATTAGGAGCAGCTCAGGATTGCAGCTCCCAGTGAAAGTGCAGAGGGTGAGTGGATGCCGCATTTCCAGATGGATTTTTTTTACCCCCAGACCAGGAGATTCCCAGGCGGAGCAGCCCCATGGGTCGCCAGTCCAGCTGTTTTGGCCAGTGCGACTGTTTTGGCCAGTGCAGCTGTTTTGGCTGGCGTGGCTGCTTTGCCGGCACCCCGGTGCGGTGGTTCTCCGTACAAAATCCACTGGTCTGTGTGCCCTTTTAACTGGCGAGTGGAGCTACAAGAAGACAGATTAGAAAGCGGACTGAATCCGGGAGCCAGCCCAGGAGATTCCCAGGCAAAAAAGCGCTACAAATCTCAGCGCCGCTGTTTCAGCCTGCGCAGTGTGTCCCCACAGGGGAAATCACACAGATCCCAGCGCCTTTTCAACAGGGGACTGGAACACCTGGGAGTCGACCCTTCAGCTAAAAAAAGGCTCTGAGACAGCGAGCCACTTGGTTAAGAGTTTCGCAGTGGGCACAGCTGAACCCGGGACGGTCCAGTTCTGTAGGGGAGGGGCGTCTGCCATTACGGAGCACTCCACCACTACAGAGGTAGTCCGCCACTGCGGAGGAAACCCGCCGTTGCCAAGGCAACCGGCCATTATGGAGGCGGGCCACTATTGCCGAGGCAGATCTAATTACACCCATATAAACAGGACTGCAGGGAAGTTCACACGGCAGCTGGGTGGAGCGCACAGCAGCTCAGCAAAGCCTCTGCAGGCAGACAGTGACTGGGCTGCCTCCTTGCTGGGCAGGGCAGCCCTGAAAAGGAAAAAAGAAAAAAGGCAGCAGCACACCGGAAACTCATAAATAAAGCCCTAACTCCATGAGACAGAACACCTGGGGGAAAAAAAGGGGTATATGAGTTCTGCTGCCGCAGACTTAAACGTACCTGCCCAGCAGCTCTGAATGGACAACGGAGCTCACAACTCAGCACTTGAGCTCCTATAAAGGACAGACTGTCTCCTCAAGCAGCTCCCTGACCCCCGTATATCCAAAGAGTCACCTCATAAAGGAGAGATCAGACTGACATTTGGCGGGCATCCTTCTGGGACAAAGATAGCAGAAGAAGAAA
>PVKP010034465.1:0-24196 GCA_004027715.1 Plecturocebus donacophilus
ATACATTTTTCTCAGTATCACATTATACCTATTTTAAAAGTGACCATATAATTGGAAGTAAATCACTCCTCAGCAATTGCATAGCATTTCACAGGTTTAAATAAAATATTGGTTGGCTGCTTATTTGTTATTTTCATCCCCTATTCCTTCCTGTCTCCATTGTTAAGCACAATTATTGGCATAAAAGAGGTTTTTAATATCCATTTTTAGACTGCCTTCTAGCCTGGGCAATAAAACAAGAATCCCATTCTCTCTCCTTCTTTCTCTTCCTCTTTCTTCCTCTCTTTCATTCTTTTTTTTCTTTCTTTTGCTGTTTCTTTCTTTCTCCGTTTCTCTCTAAAAAAAAAAATTGAAATTCACATTTTAAAAGGATGAATTGTATGGCATATGAATTATATCTTAATAAAACTATTATTTAAAAGAAAACTGAGGCCGGGCATGCTGGCTCATACCTGTAATCCCAGCATTTAGGGAGGTTGAGACAAGCAAATCGCTTGAGTCCGGGAGTTTGAAACCAGCTTGGCTGGGTTTTTGTAACAGTGCCCTTACTGACCTGTTCAGTCTCCTCCTACCTTGCTATTTAGAGCTCCCTGCACGATGCTCTTGCTATACTGAAACCTTTGCATGTCTTGAAATGTTTTGTAAGCCCTCTCTCCTCTCTGGCTTTGTATTTGCTCCTTTTTGTCCTGGAATATTCTCCCTAAATAATAGTCTGGATCCTACTCAGTCACTCCTTCCCCCTTTTCACAGATGTCAGCCTGCATCATAGGCTTAAGGTTCTCCTCATTTTCTGAGACTCCCTCCCTTTTACCCTTCCCTGGCATTTTCCCCAACAGGGAGGATTGCATTTCTAGCCCTGTCTTGGCATCTTCTTCTCTGTGGAATTGAACTAACAGTTACACAATCATTTCTATTCTTTCAGTGTTTTTCACTCCAGAAAGCACATCATGAATCCTAACATATTTAAATCTAAAGTTAACATTGTCCTTTCTCAACTATATGAAAACTTTAGATTTTTAAACTGCGTTCATTAACTCTCCTGACCAATATGTTACTGGTGACCAATATTTTAATTCTTTTTTCGTTTTGCTTAAAACATCATATGATAGGATCACTATAGTTTTATATGATATTCTTTTAAATTTACCACATATTTACCATTTTCCTTGGTCTTCATTTCTTTCATTGGCAATCACTTTCCTTTGACATGAAGTATAGACTTTAGAATTTCTTTTAATGAGGCCCCTGGTGGCCAACTCTCCCAGTTTTTGTTTGTGTGAAAATGTCTCCGCTTTGACTTCATTCTTGATGGATAATTTTGCTGGGTGTAGAATTCTCAGATGGCAGTTATTTTCAGTGACACAAGTGTGGTAGCAATTGGAAAGCTGGTGTTTTAGGGTTCTCCAGAGGGACAGAACTAGTAGGCTATATTGTGTGTATATATACAAATGCTTATATTTATATATAAGTCTATCAGGGAGAAATGGCTCACATGATAAAGGTAAAGTCCCACGATAGGCCGTCTGCAAACTAGGGAAGAGAGAAGCCCGTAGTGGCACAGTCTGAGTTCAAAAGCCTTACACCAGGGAAACTGACAGTGCAGCCTTCAGTCTGTGGCCAAAGGCCCGAGAACCCCCAGCAAGTCACTGGTTCAAGTCCCAGAGTCAAAAGGCTGAAGAACCTGGAGTCTAATGTCCAAGGGCAGGAGAAATGGAAGGGAGCATCCAGCACCAGAGAGAGATGAAAGCCAGAAGACCCAGTAAGCCAACTTATCCCACCTTCTTCCCTCTGTTTTCTTCTAGCTGCACTGACAGCTGACTGGGTGGCTCTAACCTGCATTGAAGGTGGTTATTTTCTCTCCCAGCCCCCTGATTCAAATGCCAGTCTCCTCTGGCAACACCCTCAAAGACACACCCAGAAACAATACTTAACTGCCATCTTCACATCCTTCAATCCAAGCAAGTTGACATGTAATATTAACCATCACAGCTAGAAATGTGCATGTGTAGATATTCTTCAAGCTCAGTTTTGACCTTTTTGAACCCCTAGTTTATCTAATAGACATAAGTGTTATTCAACTAGATTAAAGAGGTAAAAGGTAAATTTGTTAACTTAATAAAAGTACATGTAAGAGAATACCCTTGTGATTCAAAAACACCTAAACCATGAAGTAAAACTCAGATAGATTTGACTAGGTAAAAATTAGAAATTTCTGTTTAACACAGTACACTGTGATAGATTTAATGAACTCATGCCAAACCAGGAGAAA
This sequence comes from Plecturocebus donacophilus, assembly GCA_004027715.1. Taxonomy (NCBI): domain Eukaryota; kingdom Metazoa; phylum Chordata; class Mammalia; order Primates; family Pitheciidae; genus Plecturocebus; species Plecturocebus donacophilus. The sequence goes on from PVKP010034465.1 coordinate 2,270, forward strand.
GCAGTTGCAATGTCCAAAATCGTCAATGTGTTATTATTTGCCAGTCAAAAAGAAAAACAATGAAAAAATGAACAAAGGATATGAATAGAAGTGGGTGGATGAACAGGTGGGTGAACAAATTTCAGTAAGACATTCCTATCTATTCTTAGGGTGGGAAGATAAGCGCCCCACTGGAACTCCTGTCTAAGGCCAACCTACCACCTACACACAGACCTCCTCCACTCAATCCTAGTCAGGGACATTGACCAGAAATTATCCTTCTCCTTTCATGCATCATCAATTTTCTCGTCTCCATTGGATCATTCTTATCGGTGTGCAAGGAAGTTACAGTGTCTTCCACCTGAAATGATCCTCCCAGAACCTCCAGATCCCCCTTCAACTACTAGTACCCTTTTCTGCTTTCATTTTCAGCAAAACTGTTTGACAGAGTTATCTCTACCCATCGATTCTTATTCTGCCTCACACATTCAGCTGTCTGCTACAGTATTACATCGTTAGAGAGAGCTTTAGTCCTAACCTTTTCTGAAGTGGCATCTCCTCCTTCATTCTCAGACATTGCTCCATATTTGTTTGTAGCATTATCGTTGCATGTTATGTGACTTCCCTTTCTGCTATGACTTTTTCTTATTCATTGTTGTGCTTTCAAAGCCTAAAAGAGCTCAAGGTACATGTTGAAGGCTCTAAAACTCATTGCTGAATACGTAAATGATTCCCTCATTTATGAGGAAATCAACACTGCAGTGTGTTGAGATTCCTCTGGATTCACTATCCATGGAAACATCTTTGGTGAGAGCTGTTTCAACAGTGGCCAGGGACTTAGAATCTAGCAAGAACTGGGGGCCAAAAAGTAGTGGGCTGGACAAGTGGTCGCTAAATAGGTTAAAACTAAACCAGATGAGCCTCGTGCCATCCTGCTTATCTGTGTTCTGTGTACTGGATGTGACTCCGAGATTCTTCCCTGCAGAATCATGTTGCTATAACTGTGACCCAGGAGTGTTTGATTGCTCGCAGTTTTTTGTGGACAACTTGAGAGTACAGCACAGTGGAATGGAATTGAGTGAAAAAGGTAGTTCCTTCTTATCGAATAAAGATATTGAGCCATATGTCTTTGTTTTTTAAACCATTCAGTGCCATATCTGGGTGCCCTTTAGAAAGATAAAATGTTGTAATTCTATAGCTTAAGCAATTAATATTTATGGAGCAGAATAATTAACCTTATACTGGATATTATGGCAGAAGGGATCCAATCAATCAAAATCAATAAATATTGTCTTGAACAAAGCAATATGGCAAGTGTCTTTAAAAAACTAAAATAGGACTTGGGTCATTGATTCACACAGCACTCAGCCATTGGGAGTTCATTGTGGAGAACTTTGAAAGGCAGACTGTTACATTTTTGTGTTCCTTATGTTAAGTATAGAGCCTTGAATCTAGCAGAAGCTCTGTAATTGTGGAATTGTTTTTCTGGTCTCCTCTGCTGGTAAGGAGTCTGTTAAACACTGAAGCAGATTTGTGCAGTGGAGAATGGCTGTCTCTCTGGAATTTTGTAATCTTGTGAAGACAAACCATTACACAAACACTTCTATTGTTTTTTTCAAAAGTGATGAGCCATTCTTCTAGAACCTTCTTTGCGAGTTTCTTTAAAAGTAAGTTTATATCCTTCCTACATGGTTTTGTCTCAGAATCTTCTCTTGACATTGTATGGTAATGAAGAGCAGTAGGGGGAAGGAGAAGAAACTGAGAGGAAACTGAGAATATTGCAACAGATTAAGGAATTTTTTACTTGGTCAAATGTACTTATTATATTTGAGCTGGGCTTGTTATGGCACTTGTTCCCATAATGCCATCAGCATCATGAGGGAAAGGTGCTCCCCTAAAGACCTCTGAGCTGAACAAACTGTTCTTCACTCTATCCCAAGACTCAAGAGGCTACAGGGCTGAAGGGGCTCCTGTTAAACGTGTTTATGCCCAACTTATTCTAAAGAGGATTTGAGGAGGGGATGAAATCTTCAGAATATGAATTAACTATAAACTAAAAATGGTCTGCAAATGTAAGGTTTCAGGGACAATCAGTTTAAAATAGTGCCCTTACAGAATGGCAAATTCAGCAGGAAGGCTGATAGAAACACCACCTGGGGGAAAACAGAGGGAGGGAATGGTCTCTCCCGCCTCTAGCACATTCTCTACAGGTAAGACATATCCTTCCTCTTATAACCTCACTGTAATTTGAAGATAACCTTGTAGCTTAGGTGCTGAGTATACATTTACCCAGTTGAGCTCTGTAGACAAGCTCCTCTTTTAAAATGCTGACCTTAAAATCATGGAAAGACTTCAGAGGAAATAGTAAAGTACACCGTGATACATCAGAAGACAGAGCAGGAAACAAATAGAAAAGAGGTTAAAGGGTTAGGTTTTACTAGTGATTTCCCCATCAACTAGCAACACAGCCTTTTCCCCTTCCCCTACGTTTCAGGATCCAGGGGTAATTGGAGAATGAGGTAAGCCAGGATAGGGATGGGGGAGAATGGGAAAAGCAGCAAGAGAGGTGAATGGACAGACAGTAGCCCAGATATTCAAAGTCATTGGGATGGGAGATGATGAAAAAGGATATAGAAAAAGAGATTAAGAAAATGAGGAGGGTGGAGAGAAAAAAAGAAATGCTGACTTGACAGTTTTACCTTTGTTCTTATTTGCCACAACCTCTTCTCACATCTTAAAATGTTCCTTTGCATGTCACTCCTGTCCCACTTGGACAGCACCACTTGGGCACTTCATCTTTATTGGTAAAACAGACAAAATAGAAGAGTATACAACAGTGTGTCAGTCAGGATCCAACCAGGAAACATAGAATTAAAAATAGAGGGAATTTAATGCATCAAACTGGTTAACAAGTAATGAAGGAGGCTGAGAATCAAATGAGAGAACCGTGAAACTACAACCAGAGATTAGCATCAACAGTAAGCTGCTACCACCCCTAGGTTGGAAGGACGAAGAAAAGAGACAGTGCTCCTAGAGCTTGGAGCCAGTGAAACTAGAGCCATTCAAGACCTGTCCTGTGAAGCTGGACAGATGCAGCCATTGGTAGAAACACTGTCAAGACAAAGAGGGAAGGGCGAAATATCATTGCTTCTCCCTCTTGCCTTCTATCTCCCTCCAAAGCCTTCCAATGGCCAGATCCAGCCAGAAACCAGCTGACAAAAATACCCAGGAAATGCAGATCTCAGGAGTCAGTCCTCTGTGCTACAAAGAAGGACAGAGACAGGGCAGGACAAACAAGTCTAGGACACACTCAAGCCACTTGTTCTGCCCAACTCCTAAAAGCCATCTGTGATGGTTAATTTTATGTGTCAACCTGACTGGGCTAAAGGATGCCCAGATAGCTGTTCAAACATTATTTCTGGATGTGTCTGTGAAGTTGTTTCCGGAAGAGATTAGCAGCTGCATCAGGAGACTAAATGAGAAGAACTGCTCACATCAACGTGAGTGGGCACCATCCAGCCTACTGATGGCCTAAATAGAACAAAAGTACAGAGGAAGGATAAATTCACCCTCTCTTCTTGAGCTCAGACATTCATTTTCTCCTACTTTCAGACATCAGAGCCCCTGGTTCTCCAGCTCTCCTGAATCTCAGGCTTTCAAACTCAGACTGAATTACACCATCAACTTTCCAGATTATCCAGCTTGAAGGATGATCATGGAACTTCTCAGCTACCATAGCTGACTGAGACAATTCCCATAGTAAATCTCCTCTTACGTATTTACATATATTGTATCCTGCTTCTCAGGAAAACCCCACAAATATACCATATAAATAGCTTATAAGGGAAGGACATGGTTTGTGAAAGAAGGGATTGTCCAGTAGATAGACAAGGACACACAGGTGGGAACTTTCTTCCTTCTGTGGCAAAGCTACATTTTCAATAAGATGGCTTCAGGTAAGTTATGTAGCTGTGAGAGGACATATATAAACAGTTCATCTGCTGTATATGAACAGATTGTATATATTTTTTGAGGCTAGATCTCGCTCTATTGCCCAGGCTGGAGTATAGTGATGTGATCATGGCTCACTGTGACTTCTAACTCCTGGAATCAAGCAATCCCCCTGTCTCAGCCTCCTAAGTAGCTAGAACTACAGGTGCACACCACCACACACTGATCTTTTTAAAAATTTTTCTTGAGATGAGGTCTCACTGTGTTGCCCAGGCTGATCTCAAACTTCTGGCCTCAAGTGATCCTCCCATCTTGGCCTCCCAACGTGCTGGAATTACAGGCATGAGCCACAGTGCCTAGCCTGAACAGATTGTCTTTACAATGCTTCTCTGAAAGTCAGTATCTCGTGACTTTGTAATCATTCTTTCCAAGAAACGATATTATGTAATCCTTCATTGCTAAATCAACATTCAGAAGCCCTTTTGAATCATATTATATGCTAACTTTTTTCCCAAAGCATGGGGTCTTTCAAAGGAATTTTATACATCTTCAGGTTTTAAAACAAGATGAAATGCTAAAAATATTAGAATTCTTAAGGACAATGAAACTAAATATTTGAAATTATACAGTTCGTATTTTATTTTTTAAAATTTACCCGTAAGGACGCAGTTCTTAAAATTTTTGAATTTCACATCCTTGCACCAATGTTACACTTACTCCTGATGTCTAAGTAGAGCATGTATCTATAGGAAAATACATTGCAGTCCAACTCAGAACGCCAATAAAACACATCTCTAGATCACAGGAAATTCACCTTGGATTTCTTCATCAGGTATAGAGTTTCCCTTTGGAACCAAGAATCTGGACAGATAAAAGAATGCTTGCCTTAGATAAACACTAGCTTCATCAGTGTCAGAGAAAATGGGTTAAAACTAATACAGTCCTGCCTTATGTTGTAGAGCCTTAGAAGGCTGCTCAGAAACCACGTCAGAAGATGGACAACATCTATCTTCAAGTCAAGTCACAACTTAAGACACTGTTAGGAGGATTCACTTTGGTGTCACCATCCTTGGATCACCATTCCTGGGCATTTTTTATTTTTTTGAGATAGAGTTTTGCTCTGTTGCCCAGGCTGGAGTGCAGTGGTGTGATCTCGGCTCACTGCAACCTCCATTTCCTGGGTTCAAGTGATTCTCCTGCCTCAACCTCCCAAGTAGCTGGGACTACAGGTGCACGCCGCCATGCCTGGCTAATTTTTCTTTTTTTTTTTTTGTATTTTAGTAGAGACCAGGTTTTACCGTGTTGCCCAGGCTGGTTGTGAATGCCTGAGCTCAGGTAATCTGCCCACTTCAGCCTCCTAAAGTGCCGGGATTATAGGTGTGAGCCACTGCGCCTGGCCTCCTGGGCTTCTTTATCCGGATTTCATCCTGCTTCTTTTCCCCTGGGCCTAGATTCAACTCCAGACATTCAGGTTTCTCTAGGTTACAGAATGCTATGAACTCCTTTCTGGCTTTCCTTCTCTGATTCCCTGTTTCCTCTGGTTTGTGTACTGATCATGGCTTCACACTCTTGATTCATATGACTGACTTCATCTCCTCCTGCTCATCTCAATGGACTTCCCTGCCCTAGAGCAGGCTCTGACCCCTCCTGGCTTGCCCACCCCTATCCCACTGTCCCTACATCATGTCTTATATTTGCATAACTGCAGCTAACTCTCCAAGCCAAGGATGACAGTGGGAGCACTGTCATGTGACAATGCCATCCACTTAGTAGTGGATGCTTGAAACCCAGTTTGGGAAAGTATTCTGAGGGAAGGGTGCAATGCATACTATGACTGATAGGCAAGACCTGCTATGATCTTGCCTACCAGTTTTTAAATTGGTTTAAAAATAATTGCAATTTTTGTCATTGAAAGTAACGGCAAAAACCGCAATTACTTTTGCACCAACCTAGTAATTATAATGCCAGTAAGAGCTTCTAATGTTTGCATGCCTGCTGTGCACAAAGCCCTGGGCTAAACATTTGTCTGCATTTTTATTTAATCCTCAGGATAAAGAAAGTGATGTTCCAATAGTTAAGCAACTTCCTAAGGTGATAAAATTAGTAAGGAGAAAACCTGAGGCTTGAACTCAGGTCCGTCTCATAAAGAACTCAGGCTCCTGGGTCAAACGGTTCTTAATATTCTTCATAAGACACCCAAGGACACCTGTTTTTGTGGACTGGATCGGGAAGAACCTCCTCATTCAGTAGGTGTGCAATCATCAGTAAACCATTGTTGAGAGCAAATTCTGATGTGTGTGAAACATCCTATCGTTTGCTGAGAAATCATATTGAGAGTGGCAGTAAGGAAAACCTAGTTGGCCCCACAAAGTGGAAAAACTGCCTCCAAAGCAGAAAACTGCTGAAGGCATCATAAAACAGTAACCAATATGAATATGTCTCACACCAGATGACTTAGTTCTTTGAACACAGGATATGTGACTCTTTCCTTTGTTCTCTCTAAAGAGTGCTTTCTAGTTTGTCTTTAACCTATAGTAAACATACACTAGCTGCCTGGTTAGTTTACCTTTAACCAATGAAAGAACACAGAGCATCCTCTTGCAAAACTTGTCACTGGAAGGTAAAGAATAAATGCGTGGATGCTTTTGCACTACAAGAGCAGAGTTGCATAGTTGTGACACAGACTTTGGTCCTCAAAGTCTAAAATATTCACTATCTTACCCTTTATAAAAAAAGTTTGTAGGCCCTTGAAATAGGATAATAACCTACTTCATGCCATTAAATTTTTTTTTTAAGAGACAGGGTCTTGCTATGTTTCCCAGGCTAAATTTGAACTCTCAGGCTCAAGCGATATTCCAGCCTCAGTCTCGCCAGTAGCTGAGACTACAAGTGTGCACTACCATGCCCAGCTTCATGGCATTTTTATTATCATAAGCAAAGTGCTCAGATGTGAGATTAGCACATAGCAGGGACTTAATAAATGTTAGTGGTATTATCATTAGTATGTAATTTGCTATTGTCATTATTATTATTAGTCAATTAATCACCAACTATATACCAGGCACTGTGGGCCCCATTACCTCTGCTGTCACTTCCAGGAGACACCTGGTCTCTCCTTGAGCCTAAACTACAGATCTTCCCCTGGAGCCTCTCTGCTCATGCCAATGCCCACTTCTGGATTTTGGGCAGCCTTGAGTCCAGGCCAGGGAAAACTCTTCCCCTTTATGGTGGAAAGATTAGTAAACTCACTGAAGGTACGAGGGTACTTTGAATGTAGTCCTCAAACAGCTCCCCATTCATTCTGTAGCTGCATTCATTGGAAGAGATAGGTGGAGTGTGCTTACTCCATCTTACCTGAAACTGGAACCTCTCAATCTGTTTACATATTATAAATTTCAAGGCAGGATGCTAAATACTGTGGGAAAAAAAATAATGTGAATTGGTCTTTGCCTTAAAAAAGCTTGGTAGAAAGCATGAGCTGTCAGGATGATCTCTGCATGTCAGGATTTGATCTTGTTTTCTGTGTATATGTCAGAAGGGCAAATGGTAGACAAACACTCCAGGCATATTGGAATCTCAGTAAAATGGTCCTGGCAGGGAGGAGCTTGAAGCAGGATGTTCCTCGATGTGATGCCTGAAGGTCTTACTTCTGTGGTATTCTCACCAGAAAATATAACCTCAACTTAATCATTAGAAAATCCAAACTGAGGTACATTTTACAAAAGATTGGTTTATGGTCTTCTTAGAAAACTGAGTAATTGTTCCAAATTGGAGAGACTAGGAGATGTGACAATTCAATGCAATATAGGATGCTGGATTAAATCCCTGACCAGAAAAGGAACACCAGTAGAACAACTAATGAAATTCAAACAAGGACTACAAATTAGTTAATTTCATAGTATGAAGTTAAATTTTCCAGTTTTAATAATTGTGCTATGGTGATGTAAGATGTTAACTTTAGAAGAAACTAGATGAGGGCATATGGAACTCCAGACAGTATTTCTGCAACTTTTTTGTAAGTCTCAGATGGCTTCTAAATAAAAAGTTAGGAAAGAAGAGTCCTTCTGAATTCTGTGAAGGTATCCCTTCCATCTTCAGAATTCTGCAATGAACTAAGGCAGAAATTATGCAGAAGATAAAAACTTGGCATATGGGATTAAATATTTGTAGCACATATTAGGTATATAATTCATTATCAACTAAATATAGTCTTTAGGCACATTTTAATAAGAAGTTGGACATTGAACATTTGATCAGGAACTTAATGCCCTAATAGAACTTTAAATCTGTGGGAAAATAATTTTCAACTTACATAATTTTGATATATGATACCTTTTCTAGGAAAGTAATTCTCCACAAAAGTGAGAATGGACCATAAACGAATCACACTTATCAGAGAGACTGACTGACTAGATTGATAGAATCTGCCATTCAGATAGGTGTTCTTACTATTTTGCTTTTTTTTTTATTACAAGTTATCATTGATTTAAATGGATACATTTAATTGCTGCTAAAATGTAGCCATTGAAATAAAGGGCTTTTTGGCACATATCATTATTCAAGAGTACATTGATTAAAAATAACAGAAAAGAAAGACGTGACCTAATTCAATTCTGGATTCTGAGAATAGCTTTCAATCCTAAAGTCTGAGAATCAACAGGGACATTTTTTTGGGCAAATTCATTACCTGAAAGGACACTTCTGTTCATTCAGAAGTCTGTATTACAGAACCAGGGAAGATGTATGGGAACATGCATGGCACTCCAAAAGGAAATGAAATTGGGCGCAGATGCAATTCTTGTCCAATTTGAGTGATGAATGTATTCCCACCTCCCATGTTATAGAATACCAAACTATTGTTGTTGGAAAGCACAGAAGCCTTAGTACTGGGGAATAGGAACAAAAATGGCATGATATTTAGGGTGATTGTCAATGTGTGTACAGGTGTAATGTCACTTGCAAAGACTCAGGTGAATATATTGATTTCATAGAAATATTGGTTAATTTTCTTTGGCAACACACCTTTAAGATGGGTAGAAATTAACACTTAGATAGTGCTTGCTATGTGCTAGGCTCTATGCTACACACTTTCTATGTTAAGTCATACAATCATCCTAGCAACTCTAGAGGTAGATATTAATTATAATTCCCACTTCCAGATGAGGAAACTGAAGCACAGAGGTAACCTAACATGGCAAAGCGGTAAGTGGTAGGGTCAGAATCCAAATCTGAGCAGTCTGGCTCCAGGGTTATGTTTCTAACCAGCAGGCTATATTTTGTGCCATTTAAAATTTGCTTCTTGGTGTACTATGGGTACTTTTCTCAGCTGGCCACATGCCATCAATTTTCTGTTGGTTCTAGATATATAGTAATTACAGTAAACATTTTACTGTAAATAATTTACATTTATAAATTATATACATTAAGTTAATTTCCATAACAACTGTGTGAATTTTTAATGTCTCCATTTTGCAAGCTGAGACCAAGTCACGGTCCTAGGTCAGACAGCTCATACTTGGCCAAGGCGGGAGTTGATATTAGAAAGCCATTACAGTGGAGTGCCTGTTCTTCCTCATTGCATTCTATGCTAACTTGGGAGGATGAGGCAGACTGCTATTTTCTCTCCAAATCACTTCTCTCTTTCCTGCATGTCATGGAATTTTTGGTAAATACAAGGCTACCCTGTTTGGATTTCATTTCCCAGATGCTCTTGAAGCTAGGTTTGGCCAGGCAACTAAGCTCTAAGGGAATAAGAGAAGTCTACAACTTTTACCAAAAATTTTACTTACCTTGGACTCGTCTTCTTTCTGTGGACTAAAGAACTGCCAATCTGGCCTAGACTCGCTAAATTGTGACATCAATTTTCTTCTGATTAAGAAGTCACAGTCTATAAACAGCTGCTTTCCTCTACCCCATCTGAAGTCTTCTAATGATAGGAATGTTTCCTGCATTCTGACAAAGATTTTTCAGAAAATTATAGTAGCTTGACTTCTACCATAATACCAACTGGTTCATGCATCAGAAACAATTATAATTTTCCAAGTAGTCACCTGTGCTATTAGTCCAGCATCTAATCATTCTGAGAACAACTATTGCCTAGCAATATTCTGATTCATTAGTTTATGAACAGAAGTATTGCTATTCATTCAGTGGTGGTTTCCCAGTGATCTGTGTAACTTTTATAATGCATCACTAAAAATTATGTGGCAGAACAGTTATTTAATGACACAGAAGGAAATATGGTCATGATATTTTTTAAGTGAAAAAGTGCCTTACAAAACGATAATGTGTGAGCCCTGTCTTATGATTGTACATCTTATTATGTTGAGTAATTACAGGAAATTTTTATTTCCTCTTTTTTGTTGTTTCTCTGCATTTATAATATTTTTCTCCAATTAATATATATTTATTTTATTAAAACTTTTCAAAAATAAAATAAAAGTGAAATAGGTAGATAATGTAGGCTGCTCAAACAACTAAAACTCCAGAATGTAGTGGCATAAAGAACCAGATTTAGTTCTTACTCACGTAACAGAAAACAGGGTAGGTTCCAGGTTGATTGGTAGTGGCTCTATTCCATGCAGTCATTCAGGGATCCAGGCTAACAAAGGACTTGCCATATTGAACAAGTAACTTCCAAGTCACCATGGTAATCTTCATTTCCACTAGCAGAAATGAAGAAATATCATGGAATAATATGCATGTCAGGTATTTTAGGTACAGGCCTGGAAGCAGTACATACAATTCATATTTCGCTGGCAAGAACTCAGTATTGCCAGTTAATGACACACCAACATGTTTAACCTATGGAGTAATATCATTGTTCCTAGCTATTCATTCAAGCTAAACAAATGATTGAAATATATGACATTTTATTTTTAATTCTTAGACTATATTTTTAGTTCACTCTTGGTGCTTCTAAGGAAAATTTATCAGTTTCCCTGTCAAGCATTTTTTTCTCCACAAAGAGCAGGGAATTGAAAATTTACTTTCCCCAAAGATCCAGGACTTAGCCTGTTATTTTTTTTAGCTTTGTAACAATCATATTGATTCACTTTGTTATTATGCTCTGTTTCATTTCTAAGCAAGTGGCACCTATTATTTATAGGTCAGGAAAAGAGTTGACATTCAGTCTTGTCTCTGGGGTGAAGCTAATGAATTGCAAGATTGGTTCATGGTGAATAAATTAGTTTTGAAACCATGGAATTCAGAAGTTGGTATTTTCTTTCTTTAAATCCCAGATTGCTATCTGTGACTCCCTGCTGTTTGCCTTTTGATTTTTAGATCATATGAAATAAGCTCTTTGCATCCTCTTCTCCACCCTTTTTCTTTCTGTCTTTTGTTAACTAAAGGAGTAACTTGTTAAATAGTGGGTACAGTCCAAAGAATTCTGTGAGATTTATTTCCTCTGGCGATGATGACAACATATTTCTTCTCATCAAGGAGAAACCATAAGTCCTTATACAACAGCTCCCTCCCATTCAATGTGAAATATTCTGATGGTGGAAGTGTCTCCTGCATTCTGACTGTATTATTCTGATGATAAAGGAGCAGGCTAAGAAACCTGAAGTTCTAAAATCAAGACAGTAGGAGTGATGGGTGAATAACCTTGAAGTTTTAAGGTTTAAGATTAAGAAAAATGAAAGATTATGAGCCAATATTTTGAAAGCTAATTAGCTCTCAGAGGAAAGAGGTAAGAAAGGAAACCAGAGTCTGAAATGTATGGCTTAAACAGAAAAGTTGGCAGAGTGGGTAATCCAACATTCCAGAGCCTATCAAATCTCACTCTCCTCAACATGTCTGCTATTCACATATTCTCTTTCTCTTCCCCTACTTTCCTTTCCCCTTGTCTGACTTTCACTTTCCTGTCTGTTCTTTATTATCTGTTTTTCTCTTGTACCACACTCAACTATTTTTATACTTTTCCCACTCCATGAGATGGCCACAAAATACTCTAAAATATATATGTTTATTCACAAATATTTTAAGCACCAAATGTCAGTCCCAGTGTTAGGTCCTAAATATGCAAGAATGAACAAGAAGCTCATAGTCTATTTGGTGAGACACTTCCACTCTTTGGGAGTGTAAAAGGTAGAAAAGGTAATTTTGCTAGGGAGGGTCAGGAATGATATCCCAAGAAGGGAGCACTGGGCTTACTTAAGTCTTCAAAGGTAAGTAGGATTTGCCAGGTAGAGAAAGAGGAAAGAAACTTTTAGGCAGAGGAAATAGCCTGTAAGCTTTTTTTTTTTTTTTTTTTTAAACACAGAGTTCTTGGTACTAAGTGGACATCCTCAAGAATTATAAATGAGAACATTTCTTCTTCCTTATGCATCATGAGATATGCTAAACTAAGATATCAACATAAGCTTTTTCTAGCTAGAATCCAGTTAGCTAAAAATCTAATTATTTGAGAACATAGCTGAGCACCAAGTAATAATCTATCACAGGTCTCTGAGTAAAAAGTTTTGTTGCAAAGTTCCTCTGCTTATTGAAGACTCATTCAGCCTCTCAGTCAGAGCCTCTTTCTGGGTACTGTAGACATCATTCTAGTAAAGCAAATCAAAGGCAGCCATGGGACACAGCAGTAGAGAAGACTTTAGAATTTGGAGCTATTTCAGACAGGCTTGCTTGGAGTAGTAAGAAGTAATGGCTAGAAACCTAAGGATATGGAAGGAATAAGAAAAACTAGAAGTGGGCTTAGAAGCTCCAGTCATAGCAGCCTGGGAACATTGAGAGAAAAGGCAAAGAGGTTGGTACATTTTGGTCAGCTCCACACAGTAAACTAATTGTACTGATGTCTATAATAAGGAGAATGGGTCATTTACAAAGGGGATTAAATTCAGTTCAGTGTGCTCTGACTTAGAAGGCAGTTTGTAATTAATTTTAGAAAGATTGCCTCCTTAAGTAGTTGCAATTTTCTTTTGGAAGGTACTGCTATAACCCAAAATAGCCTGCTATCCTGCTCTGTTAATTCCTTGCAAGGTTTTATGGTTTTACTAAATGTCACTTAAAAAATTACTACTTTCATTTTGCCCTTTTTTAAAACTTAAAAAAGAAATCCAACACTCTTTTAACTGCCTTTACTTCTTAACACAAGCAGTTAGCTGGCAGGACCAGGAAAAGATAGAGACACTCAAACCTTGTTCCTGCCCATCTGAGCCATTGCCAAGCTTGGGGCGGTGGTGAACACAGCAGTGAACTAGGTATGCTGCCCAGGAGTGGGACTTTGTTCAAGGGGATGGGTCCCATTAAACCAGACAGTTCTACATTTACCTTCAAATAAAAATTTAAAGCATTTTCAAAGCCCTATTTACTCTACACCCAACTATCATTTGCTTATATAAAAGAATCATTGCTAATGTGAAATATCACACTGGCAAGTAGCATCTTAAAGTGAATCACTGAAGTCTTGGCATGGCCAACTGAACAAGTTGTAGTAAAACCTGACTTTTAGAGAGTTACATTTTATAAAATGCTTTCAGCTGGATAATGCCAAGTGCATATATAAAAACCTTGCTGATGAGAGAGTAGACTGGTAAAGACCATCCTGGTGGAGGAGAGGTTCTTAACAGTGGGTGCCTATTAGGATTTTCTGGAGGTTTTAAAATCCTGCTGTCCAAGCCACACTAAGACCAATTACATCAGAGTCTCTGGGAGTGGAACCTAGGCAGCAGTATTTTTTTAAAGCTCCCAAAATGATTCCAATATGCAAAGCTGATAACTATTGCTGAAGGGAAGCTGGCAGTACTTACTCCAATTAGGTAGCATGTCCTTTGCCTAAGATGACTCAGCAATGAGTGTTACTAACAAGTCATGGGGCATCCTGGGTAAACTGGGGTGTATAATCCCCCTACCTAAAATGCAGATGCTACGTTTCCAGGTATATCTCAGAGAAAGTTTTACGTAAGTTCATAAAGGAACATAAATAGGAATGTTCTCTGTAGCAATATTTTTGATAAATTGCAAGCCATCTAGCTTCTATACCTATATAGATATAGGAAAATGATGGGTAAGGTGAATCAAATGTATACAAAACAGTATGGATTGATGTTAAAATAGGGTGCTAAGTGAGAAAAAGTAAGAAATAGAATGCATTATTTAGCACACTACCACTTGAGTAAATTAAAAATACGTGAATACAATACTGTAAATATTTCATAAGGAGGTACACAAAATATGGGGCCAAAGAGAGGAGTGAGAATAGGAAATGGGGATACATGAGAATGAATAAATAATTAATAAATATGGGAGCGGCCTGGCAGTGACCAAGGATAATAGCATGCCATGAACTAAGAAATATGATGAGGTCAACACCTCTGCCCCTACAGTCTAGAACAACACCTCCCTGTCCCAAATAAGAAAGGTCTGAAGAACACTCATTTAACAAACATCCCCCAAGTTGTGGGCAACTCAAAGGGCACATAAACCAACCTAGAGTCAGAGATGACAAAGGTTCATACTTGGGCTGGGTCCCCTAGACTCTGCTTCATCTTGGCTCTCCAACACTCAAAGAGGTGCTGCCATGTCTATTTCACAAGGAAGAAACTGAGATCCAAAAGCTTTAAACAATTTGATCAAAATAACAGAGCTGGGAAACAGCACAGTTGACTCTAGCCTGAGACTTCCACCTCCAGGCCTATGGGATTTCCCTGCCATTTTCACTGTATATTAGTTAGCCCAGAGCCACCTTTGTCACCTCTTTCTGGGTTGTCCTCCATTGTTCAGTGTCTTACCTTGACTAATTTAGGGCCACACAACAAATATTTACTTAGTAGTTTTTGGTAGAAACATGCCAGGAAATTAAGAGCAGGGATGTGAAAGGCATTTTCTGATCCCTTAAAGAATTTGGTGGGGAGAAAGGGATGTTCATAGAGAATTCAATACAGAGTATAATGTGAAGAGTTATATAAGCTACAAACAAAGTGCTGTTGGGGTAATTGGTGGAGTGATATTACTTTCAGCCAGGAAGCCAGTGGTTTAGTGGTTGGGTCAGGGAAGACTTTGTAAAGATAGAATATTGAAGATGGGATTTGAGGATGAGTGTGGCTTCCATAGGGAAAGACGACAAGGAAGGCTTTTCTGGGTAGAGAGGACAGTGACAGTGAAAGCATAGGGTGGAGAAAGCACAGGGCAGGTTTTAAGGAGCTGGTTTTGAAATACACAAGCATTGGGAGGCATGTTGTTGAGAAGAATATCTGGACAGGCAGATGAGGGCAAGGCCACTGAGGCTCTTCAGTGCTGTGTTTAGAGCATCAAGTGTGGGCAGAGAGGTCCGAGGGAGAACCAACTTGTCACTTTTGAATTGGATCCTGTGTTGTAACCTAAAGCAGGAAAGCAACAGGTAACTCTTTCCACGTGAAAGAAGAAAGGAGAGTCAGGAGAAAGAGGCCCTGCAGCAAATTCCCTCCTGTCTCTGAAGGTGGCAGGCCAGGACCTGTAGCTGTAGGCCCTGGTGGTGTCAGTGACCCAGCCATGGCCTATCCTCAGCTGCCATGATGCCCCTTCTCCAACACAATCTCCCCTCCTGCTCCATGGGATATGTCACCTTCATTCTTAAGCCCCGGTGGCACTGGCCACCAGAACCACTCCTTTGGGGTGTTTTGCTTAATGAATGAATGTTTCCAGTCCCTGACCTAGGCTATAAATATCTAGAAGGCATGAATCAGTTCTTACTCTCCTTTTGATTACCCTCCTGTACAGTGATAGACACATAGTAGGCTTGCAAAGAAAAAGCCTTCCTTAATAACTATACCAGTCTACTTGCTTCTCCACAAAATGGCTGAAGAAAGAAAATTAATACAGCAAGCTACTTAATCCTTTAAAGATTCCCAAGGAGAAAGCGCTTAGTACTCAAATACTGAGATGTTTTCTTGAAATTAGCATAATTGGTTACGTAAGTATTTTTAGCTGCTAACAATGTACAGAAATCTCCAGAGTGCTAGTGGCTGCTTACACACCCACTTCTTGGCCAATATTTTACCAAGCCCTGAGTCATAGCCCTGAAATCAATTCTGTCCTTTACTGCAAAATCATTACAGGGTCAGGGAAAATGATCCTTGTTGTTTAACCAGTGGGGGTGCTGGAAAATCAGGGGACATTATACTGAGCTTGTGTGATAAGGGTCTGATTGAAGTACGCCAAGCCGAGATGTGGAGACTGATCACGTTCAATTCCAGCCTGGCTCAGAAATAAACTCAAGGGGAAGAATGCTCTCTATAATTCACAGAATTATATGCACTCTTCATAATTCAGACTTACAATATTTTCACACATTGTTTCTCACAGAGTCTTTTCAATCTTTCTTCCAAAATGAGCATTCTAAAGATAAAACATATGATATGAGAAACTGAATCTGGGTATAAAATGGTGTTAATCTATTGCCAAGTTTTTTGTGCCATCCTCCTTTCTTGAAAAAACAAAGTCTGAGTTCAAGAAAAGGATGAGAGAGAAAATATTTGTCATGCAATTAGAAAAAGCACAGAACTGAGGCCACTCCAGTGGGAAGATGTCGCTATTCTTCTTGCCATATCACATATTCCAAAAAATGTTAAGACTGTAGCAACCAGGAATAAGAGAATTCAGGAGGTTTGGGGGTGGAAATGGGTCTTTTCTTCCCTCCTACAGATGTTAAAAGTGGAGGTGCCAATGAAGGGCTAACTTCTCTGCTTGTTTGTAAATCCTCAGAGTTGGTCATGAATTCCCAGGTCTGGTCTGGTATGTCTGAGCTAACGCTGCATGATCCAAAACCTGATGGTTTAAATAATCTGGTTTTTTTGTTTGTGGACAGTCTAGGGGTGCTAGAATACACGTAACCTCAGTGGCCATGGTCAGACTATGACTCCTTCAGACTTGCAGGATTCCCATACCACTTTCATTGTGAATTACTGAGTCCGGAGCCTGCTTTACCACCTCATTCTGGATTGTTCCCCATGGTTCAGTCTCTTGCCTTCACTATTTTAGGGCCATGCAAGCAATATTCATTTAGTACTCTATGGGCCACCATGCTAGGGAGCTAGGGACTATGGAGGAACAGAGGTCAATCACGGCCCCTGGATATGTTGAGGACGGAGAGAAGAATGTTCACAAATAATTCAGTACAGGACCTCTTTAACTCACTTTCCTACCATATGGATGCGCTCTTGCTGGCCAGTTGCTTAACAGGTATTCCGGAGGGAAAATCTGGCCCAAGAGGGAAACTTTGTTGGATGAGCTTGTGCATGAAGCACATGGAGAGGGACACAGAGTAAGGTGGCCCAGCAGCTTGATTATGTCCCCTACTGGACTGTGAGCTCCTTGTTTTGCTTATCTTTTCTGCAGACAGTGACTGCATATAATAGTCACTCAGTAACAGGAGTTGCACATTAATGAGGAGGAGGATGACAATAATAATAATAGCCATTTAATGAAAATGTACTAAGTGCTGAGAGCTTTGCATACATTATTTCAGTAAGTTACTTTCACAACTCTTAATTTTTCAGATGAGTCTCTGAGGAGGCACGCACACAACACAGTATATGAATAGTAAATTCTTTGTAAGTATCTGTTAGTTGCTGGTTGTGATTATTGTGTATATGTCAAAAAACTTGCCCAAGATTACACAGACTCTAACTAGGAGAATGGGATTTGAACCCACCTGCATTGGAGGCTAAAGCCCATGTTCATGAAAGATCTCAAGTAAGGACAGACCACGCCGTTGTTCTCCTATCCAAAGTGCTCATGTGGACAATTTTATCGAGGGGTCAGTTTCCTCCCCTGTTGCTACATGGTAGCAGAGGAAAGATGGCTGAGACAGTCCCAGACTTTTATTGCACATTATGGGCAAACCAAGGGCTTGCTTTACAGAATAAATAATTTTTTTCTGTGTTATTTCATCCATCCATCCATCCATCCATTTAGCAAAACTTCATTGAGCACCTACTATGTGCTAGGAGGCTCTGAGGTAGGCACTAGAGAGAGAACAAAATGTGAGAAATGGTTTTTTTGTTTTGAGAAATTGAGAAAGTTCCTTTCTTGCAAAGGAGACAGAGGAATGAATCAACAATTTTATTTCAAAGTTCTAGCAAGACTACTGATTAGAACTATCTGTCTAATTAAGAAGTTATGAGGACACAGTATTTCTAAAACATGTAAACATGTGGGATGCTAATTATGTGGCTGTTTACAAAAGTCTCTGAAAATGGTTTCAGATGTAAGAATGTGATAAGTTTATATTTTAAGAAGAAATGTTTTTGCTATGGCATTTCCTAAGATGATGGTACCACTATTGCTGTTTAGTTCCTCATAATGTTTTTGGTTTGGAGAATTTTATGGGAACCCAATATTCTACCTCAACACCTTACTATTTAAAATTTCTTGTTGTCATTCGTCCAATCAGCACATTTATTCCTTCAGTTATCTTATAGTCAGCATTTTGGAGACAGCTTCCTTTTCAATTTGGATCTTGGCACCTTGGAAAGAGTGGCTTGATCAAGAAAAGCGCTACATTCCTTCTCCCTTTTTTTAACTGCCTATGACTGCCCTCTTAATAATACTTCACATTCATCTTGGCACTTAAGAGTTTTCAGAGTGCCTTCCTATACATTATCTTAATTAACTCTCTTAATTACCTGATGAGATAGGTCAAAAAGTATTCTTATTGCCAATTTTATTAGTTCTACTAAAGTAATACATGTGGGAGACAGAAAAAAATCCCATAGTAAGAAGTTAAAAAAATTAAAAAGAAAAGTTTACTGTTTCCTCACTTCTCTCTACACCGCTCCTCAGAGGTAGTCATTTTTAACTGTTTCTATCTTTACTTCTTTTGGCATTTATCTCCATAACATTGAATAATATCATTATGTGTCCACTTCTTGATTTATCAGCCTTAGGTAGAATTTATTGATTACTTTCCATGAAAGATGAGAAATTTAGCTTATTTATGTTTTCTTTCTCTCTCATTCTAATTCTTGTTGGCTATACATTTATTTTATAGTTCTTTCATTAAAAAATCTTTATAATATTAAATAACACAGAACTTAACTCTGTATTTCTTGATGTCTCAACTTTAGAAAATATATACATTAACTCCATTTATGGAAGATAAATAAGTTTTACTCTTATACTTTCCTCCACCTCCTATCTCCCCTTTTTCTTTCCGACTTCTTTCAACTCTACCATTACTTTGATATTAAGGGTTTTAAATTTTGCCTTCTGTCCTATAACTATGATTAACTCTTACATGCTTTTACATGATTAAGTTGATTTTACAAACTTAAAACATGCTTATGTTAATGTAATTTTGAAATTATTATTTACTAACAGTCTAATTAGTGATTCATGGAGGAAATGTATAACTGAACCTATGAAATTCAAAGGAGAATATTTAACCATCAAAATCAAATGAGATAAACTTTCTCATGTAACATTGATTGTTCAAAATTATGCAATAATTTGGACCTCTGGATTTCTCATACAGCTTTTTGTTTCTCCTGGAATTTTAAATTGTCTGCCTTTTCTTTTTTATTATAATTAATGCTGTTGTTTCACTTTGCAGGCATGCCTCACTGCAGTAAGTATTGGCATCTGATAGCTTACAGATGACCAGTTTTCCAAAGAATTACCTTTGGCCTAATGGAAGCTGCCTCATTAGGGAAGTTACTCCTTCCCATACAAGCCTCCTGCTGGCTGACTGACTGACATGGGGTGCAATAGAGCAGCTTGCCTCAAGATGGGACATGTTCTCTGGTGCAATTTGTGATCCCTAGTGCCCTGTGAAGTCAGAGTACAGCTAATATTCATTTGAGCCATGTTCCCGCTTAGCTTTTTCCCTACTCTTTATTGTTTCCATCATCCCCCTTTTCCAAAAAGCACTTCCTCAATAAATCACTTGTAAAAGAATCTTCTTCTCAAATTGCTAGGGAATCCAACCTAAGATACTTGTTGACAGATAGAATATTGTGTCTTCATCAAAACACTAGTGATTATATTAAATATATGTGTATTATATTTAATAATATATAGATATATTTAATATAGTATTAGTATTAGTACATATTAGTACATACATATTAGTATATATGTGTGTGTATATATATATATTTATTTACCTTCCTGTGTTTTAAAAACGAATTTCCTTTTTTTTTTGAAACCTGTGATTTCCTGATGAAATTTGTATCAATTGCTCTCTAGGTATACTATGCATCTAAAATACTGCGATTTCCTTAATTACCTCACTCCTGGGTTAGATTGACACACATATTATATATCTTCCCTTTCTTGGGTTCCTTTTTGTATTAACAATATGTAAGTGAAATTTCAAGCAATTTTCACGAAAAATTGTGAAATGGGGCAGATTTTCTGAGTCATAATTAGTCTGAAAATTTGTTTACGTTAACTTTATGGTTTGATGAGACCAAACATATAATTGTAGACTCAAAATAATTTACCCTCATTCCTCAAAAGCAATGCTCTATTGTATTTTAGTTTCTAAGATTGCTGATGGCAAATCAGATGTCAGTCTGATTATTTTGAGAGGTGAAATAATCAGATTTTTTTGAGCAGTAAGGTAAGTAGGGAATCTATTATTTTTCTCTAGATGATTTTAGCTTTTTTTACTTTTGGGTTTTCTGAAATTTCATCCATAGGGGCAGTCAGTAACCTCTTTCAATCTGACAACTCCACGTTTTCTTCAGCTCTAGGACATTTTCTTCAATTATATCTTTAATTGTTAAAGCTCCTGTGTTCTCCTTCCAGAATTCTTATAAGACACACAAAATTTATCTTCCATATTCCTTAACTTTTTGTTCTCTTGGTTTTCTTTAAACATGAAAAAAATATGCTCAACTTTCTGGAAGGTTTTTACAATTTTACCTCTATTTTGGTCCCTCTCTTTTGAGCTGTTGCAGTATTCTTACACAAATGGAAGAAATCCTTGGCTTTCCATTTATATTTACAAATACTGTGCCAGGTCATTATGATAGGGAGCTAGGGTGACTTTCCTCTGTCAACTCCATTTTTGCCAGCCTCTCTGGGCATGGTTCATAAAGAGGGAGAAAATCTGGTATAGTCATTTCAATAGAGGATGTTTAATTAATTGTGCTTACTGTCATCCCCAGCCCACTACCGCTCTCATAATATGTTAACTCTGGGCTTGCATCAATCCTGAGTCCCAGAGGGAAGAACAATTTCAACTCTTATCTCTACTGCAGTCTTCTGTAAGGGTCCTGGGTTGTGACTTTCTGCCTAAACATGAAGTCATTGTAATGACTTCAGTGCTCACTACTATTATGGATGTGTCCCCTGTTACACACCTTTATTGTTAACCCACATGATGTTAGCTCTCCTGAATCAAAGCTCTATCATTACCATTTTATGATTCCTGAAATTTGGGCACAGCTTTGTCAAATGACTATTAAGTAGTGGAACAAGAATACTGGTTTTCTGCTTTCTATTCTAATGGTCTTATCATTTCTCCCCGCTTCTTCATCACCTCATGTCCTCTCAGTCCTATCAGTGGAATTCAATGCAGCTGAACAGAAATGTTTACAAGCAGAATTTTGAGCATGAACGTTTGCTCATTAGAGTCAGATGTAAGGAAGGACAATGCATTTGTATTTGCATTGAATATTTTCCCTAATTCGATGTCACTTTTACTCATCTTTGGTTTTCATGGAAATGTCAGAAGTAAAAATATTTTGAAACTTTTTAGTTTAAAACCTATTGTAAATCATTTTCAGGAAGAGCTTTAAAATAAATTGGTTGAGTGGAAAATGAAGCATTTTTTAAAAAATGTCATTGTGACCTACGAACATTGCATTTATTAGTTCCTAGTTTGGTTCCAACTTCTGAAACCTAGTGTTGGGTGGGATGAAGGAAAGACATATAAATGACTTTCATCTGCTGTGGAGTCAAAACATGTACTTTCCTTAATCTCATTTACACCCACCTGTACTTTCCCTCTCTTTGCCAGTTTTTGTACCCATGAATAATTTTTTTTTTTTTTATGTGGATAATGCCAAC
>PVKP010034466.1:0-24194 GCA_004027715.1 Plecturocebus donacophilus
AAAAAAAAAAAAGAAATAACTGTATGCTTCAAAGCTAGAGGAAAAAAATAACCAGCACTGGATTTTTCAAGAAATGGTATTGCTGCTTCTGACATGGCACCTTCTAGTCCTTTCAAAATGCACTGCTGCACAGAATTCAGGTGACTGAACTAAATTTGTCTTGTCATTTTTTTATTCTTTCAAGTTATGTGGTGGTTGCTGTCATCACAAACATTCCGCCAAACAAAACAAAGTTCATTCATTCATTTAGAGCCTGCATGGTGTGAGTTTATAGAAATGGAAGTTTCTGAAAGTTAAAATTGATCTCTTCATAGAATTGACTCTTCTAACTCAGGAATATGGAATATTCTTCCATTTATTCTTTTTAATGATGTTTTGTAATTTTGAGTATGAAAATAATGCATATCTTATATTCAATTAATTCTTAGTTGATGCTTGATGAAGCTATGGAAAACTGTCATTAAAAATTTTGTTTTCTATGTGTTGCCAGTAAATAGAAAGTCAAATGGTAAGCTTTCAATATTTTATAATTAAGTACATGTGTTATTTGGCAATATCTAGTGGAGCTGAACATATGCATATCCTATCATCCAGTGATTCCACTTCTAGGTGCGTATGTTCACTATATTTGTAAGAATGATTATAGCAGCATTATTCAAAATAGCCTCAAGCTGGAAACCATTTAAATGTTAACCAATAATGGAATAGATAAGTAAATTGAGGGAAGTATACTCTGGAAAACTACAAAGAGAATGAAAATCATTATAACTACATGCAACAGGATGAATCTCATAAGAGTGAACAAAGGAAGCCAGATATAACAGAGTACCTTCTGTATGACTACACTTACATAAAAGATCAAAATGATGGAGAATGAATCTATGCACATGAAAGTCAGTATAGTAGTTATAATTGGAGAAGGTAAATGAAAAGAACGGGAGAAAACTTTGGAGAAGCATATAATGTTTTGCTTTTTGATCTAGGTGCCAGTTACATGGGTGTGTCAGTTAGTGAAAATTCACTGAGTTGAATATTTATGGTTTGGGCACTGGGGCTTAAAATCCTACATTGAAATGCAAAAATGGGGCCTCATTGATTTCTAGATTCAATGCACTGGGAATTTTTTTAATGCAAAATTAGTATAAGGCCCATAGGACCCACCCCTACCTACCTGCTGCCACTTAACCTTTTGCTTTATATTCAAGCCACATATACATGTACCTCCCTGAACACTCTATGTGCTCTCCCTCCTCCATTCATCACTTTTCCTAATAACTTATTTTATCAGGCACAACATAGTATAGCCATAATAGCACCAATTCAGAGAAATTTGCCATAATGTGAATAAAGACCCTACTTCTTAGTCTTGTAATATTGGGCAATTTATATAACAGTTCTGTACCTCAGTTTCCTCATCTGTAAATCAGGAGAGCAACTGGGTTGCCTCATAGATTCTGTACAGGTGCCATCTCTTACCTTGTCTGAACTGTTAAAATAGGGGTTCCTATTCCATGCTTCTTTATCCTTCATACCTCTAGCTGAAATGCATTAGGGATGTTATTAGTTTGCTAAGTACCTACCACAAGCTGAGGGATTTTAACAACAGTAATTTATATCTTCACAGTTCTGGAAGTAGGAAATCTAAGATCAAGGTGTTAGCAGGGTTGGTTTTGTCCTGAGGCACCTCTCCTCAACTTGTTCAAAGACAGTCTTCTCCCTTCACATGGTCTTTCCTCCCTCCATGTCTGTGTCTTAATCTCTCTTCTTATAGACACCAGTCCTACTGGATTAGGACCTACCCTAATGACCTCATTTCACCTTAATTATTTTTTTAAAGATGCTCTCTCCAAATACAATCACATTCTGATTTACTAGGAGTTAGGATTTCTACATATGGATTTTGAGGGGACATAATTTGGCCCATAACAAGGTATTTATCTCTCACTCCCTCCTAACTATGATCTCTAGGGCCATGTCCTATTGTCTTCGTATCTTTAGCTCCAAATATAGCATCTGGCATGCGGGAGACTTAATAAATAGGAACTGCGAAGGGAAGGAAGTTTAAACAAATAAGGTCATGGAGCAAAATGTATTATTTATTGAAAGGCATCAATGATATAAGGAAAGCAAGAAAGCATCATTTAATCAAGTGAATGATTAGCGTTGAAAACAAAAGTCAATGAATGCAATATACTTCCCCAGTTGCAACAGACAGAAGCATAGCTGCAACTCTATAGCAATCATCCAAAGAGAAGTTTGTCTTTTCTTTAATAACAAATAATTTTTTAACATTGATTTACCCAGTAATTCCTGCTTCTCTGCATTTTGTGTAAAAGCCAACACGGATAGGCTCTGTAGTTTTTTTCCATTTATTTTTTATTTAATTGTATTTTAATAAGCAATTTATTCACTTAGATTAAAATAATGGTACAGGTTTTCTTATACCTATACCTATAACCTATACCTGTAAGGTATAGATTAAGAAACCTTCCTCTCACTCCTGTGCCTATCTTCTCCTTTTTCAGCTCTCTTCAAACACAAAATTATTTCATGCAGATGAGAGTACATGTGAAAATATATCTTATTCCTCCTCCTTTTTTAAACAAATGATAGCATGCTACATACACTGTTTTGAACTTTGCTTTTTATACTTGCTGTAATATCCTGGGGACTTTTCTAGACCCATAAATAGCAATCTTCCTTATTGTTTTATCCAGCTGTGCAGTATTGCATTGCGTGGATGTGCCATGGTGACATGGTTTGGCTCTGTGTCCCCACCCAAATCTTATCTTGTAGCTTCCATAATTCCCCCATGTTGTGAGAGGGACCTGGTTGGAGATGATTTAATCACAAATGCAGTCTCTCCCATACAGTTCTCATGATAGTGAGAAGGTTTTATGAGATGTGATGGTTTTAAAAATCTGAGTTTCACTGCACAAGTTCTCTCTTTGCTTTCTGCCATCCATGTAAGATATGACTTGCTTCTCCTTGCCTTCTGCCATGATTGCAAAGCTTTCCCAGCCACGTGGACTATAAGTCCATTAAACCTCTTTCTCTTGTAAATTACCCAGTCTGTGGTATGTCTTTGTCAAAAATGTGAAAACAGACTAATACACATGGTTTATATAACAAGCCCTCTATTGATGGCTACTTGGTCTGTTTCTCACATGATAATATTACAAATAATGCTAAAATGGATAATCTGCCCACATGTCATTTAAATTATGTGCAGGTGTGTATGAAGAGCAAATTCCAGGTATGGATTTACTAAGTTAAAAGTTAAATGAGTATGCAAATTATTATTTCTTTTTTTGAGATGGAGTTTTACTCTTGTCACCCAGGCTGTAGTACAATGGCGTAATCTCAGCTCACTGCAACCTCTGCCTCCTGGGTTCAAGCAATTCTCCTGCCTCAGCCTCCCAAGTAGCTGTGATTATAGGTACCCGCCACCATGATATGATAATTTTTGTATTTTCAGTACAGATGAGGTTTCACCATGTTGGCCAGGCTGGACTCGATCTCCTGACCTCAGGTGATCTGCCCACCTCGGCCTCCCAAAGTGCTGGGATTACAGGTGTGAGCCACCAGCCCAGCTCCATAAATAATTCTGATACATATTTCTTGCTCTCCACAAGGGCTGTACCTGTTCTCACTCTCATCAGCAAAACATGAAAGAACCTATTTCACCACAGTTTAACCAGCAAGGAACATTTCAAACTTTGAGTTTGATAATCTGACAGATGGTTAAAAAAAAAAAAAAAGGTTCCCTGAGCTTATGTGGATACAGGCAAGGCCATATTGTCCTATAGGTACTTAATCTGATAGGCAAATTTCAGCTGAGGTTGGAACCTTATTCCTTAATTGTCTTGACTCCCAGTTTATCAATGATGGTAACTTATGATAAAGTAAGACCATGGAGGAAAGAGATAATGGAAGATGGTGTGACCTCCTGGAGGTGAATTCTGCAGGTGAAATATAACAATTTTACCTACCTCTCATGGTCCAGACTAGATCCTAGGTCCAAAGTAAATGTGAAAAGATCTAGAAAAAATTGTCCTTGGCTGAGCATCCACTTCCAAGAAACAACCCCGTGATGTGGAAGGAAACGAGGAATCTTTGAAAGATAGAGTTCTCAGCCACAGAAATACATTGTTGTGTTTCTGCTGTTATAATTTAACTTCAATTGTTTCACACAAACACTGAACTTGAACATAGAAACCCCTTTTGTTAAGCTGTGCAGTTACGTTTTTTCTAATACAATTACCTCCCAAAACAATTTCTTCTAAATTATTCATCTCCTACGTTCTTTGGCCTCAATGTCCTTATTTGTAAAATAAGAAAATTGAATTAGATCATTTCTAAGTATCTGCCAAGCACCAAATGCAGGGATCTGCGATTGTTGTAGTTTAATATTCCTTGAAGTAAATGAGTGGTTGACCACAAGCCAGTATCTTCAGTACCACCAAGCTGACTTTTTGGTTTCTTCTTTCCTCTATCCTTCCTGGGTTCTTGAAAGAGTTGTAGAAATACAGTCTTATTTTGATAGATGGCTAACTTTAAAGAGGTATATCTTCTGAAGATATCCTCAATCTTTTTGCATTTCTCAAATCAAAGAGATTTCCTTTTTGTTGCTGACTAAATTATCATTGAGTCATAATCTTACTGATAAAAGGGCTTTTGCTAAATTAAAAATCTATTAAGTTTCACAATAAAAATTTCTAAAGTGCCTACTCTGTATCCAACTGAACTATACTGAAGGTACAAAGATGAAATAAGAAATTTAAGCCCAGGAGGGGTGCATGTTCTGACTCAGAAATTCAGGAGTTAAGGGACAAAGAGGTACCAAATAGAGCTACAGATCCAAAAGACCTTATAATTTCTTTCAGTATATTGGCACAGCCACATGAAAAGATGACAATATGAGATCACAAATGATTTTCTGCCAAGATGAGTAAATAGGGGGAGAGCACACAGTGTGAATGAGGGCAGTAAGCATCCTAACCTGACTGACTTTTATAACATCAAGATGACGTTCAAACTGTGTAACCTGAAACACGAAGGAAGCAGAAGCTCTGGTAAGCGATTCCCAACCATGCAAAGCAAACATGACCTCCCTTGAAGTCTGCCCTTGAAGGATACTGAGGTCGAAGCTCCTTTTATTCTTGCCTGTAACCAGGACCTCTGGCTACGATGGGAAATATATGCTTGTCAATCATGTGTTTCAATCAGGGAAGATACTAAAACTCATACAGTCCAAGAGAAACTTTTCAGTGATAGATAAAACTCAAAAAGATCAAAGATCATCCATGCCTGAAATAGATGGAATTAAGAAAAAATGCCATTAACCTCACTTCTATTCTCCTCCTGTTGACACAGGTGATAGTCCAGGACCTGAGCTTGCTTTTCCAAGGGTTCCCTCTTTGGCTTGGGAGATCTTTTGTCTTGTTTTTCCTTAGCATTTCACTTAGAGATTTAAGGAAAAAAAAAAAAACATTAAAATAGTTTGTCTCATACAACTGAAATGTCATTGTTTTATGCTATGACATTATTTAATTATTAGCATTCTTTATTTTCAGGAATGTAACCGATGATTTTCCACTGTGTGGCTTACAAAAGAGAAATCCAGTTACATGTAATTGGGGCACAAAGGACTATTAAACCCAAGTTCAGGAAACTCTATCTTCATCCTGTACTTGTCCCTACCTTCAGCAGCCACCAGGTAACACAAATTCTAGTCACACATGATTTTCAGAACCAGTCGTGTTTTTTTTTTTTTAAATACATATCTGTAGCTTCTTTTTAATTTATTTTCATTTTTAATTTGTTTTTTATTATGTTAGAAGTAGGCTGTTGCTATCATCCAAGCTGGTGTGCAGTGGCATGATCATAGCTAGCCACTGTAGCCTCAAACTCCTGGGCTCAGACAATCCTTCTGATAGGGTCTCTATATATAGCCCAGGCTGATCTCGAATTTCTAGGCTCAATTGATCTTCCCCCCTTGGCCTCCCAAAGCACTGGAATTACACATGTCAGCCACCACACACAGCTCAGAGCCATTTCTGAAAATAATATAAAGAGTCAGCAAGTACGTAGCTGTGTGATTTCCAATATGGTAAAGAAAACAGGAGAGGAATTGCTAACCCTGGTTTATAGACAAATAAACTGAAATGCCACTTGTTTACATTACTAAGCCAAAGTTCAACTGTTCTAAGTGAAGGAGCCAGACTAGAACCCAAGTCTTTTGGTTCCAAGTTCAGTGTCCTTTCTACCATGTCTCTCTGTAAGCGTGGCCTTTCATCTGCACTACAGCAGAGAAATTAGTGGTCCACGGAACAGTATGTAAAGGAGGTCAGTATTACAGCACACAGGTCCAAAGTCTTCATATGATATCCAATACTTGATAATTTCAATTAGATCTAAAAGGAGCTGAAGCTATCTGTCCCAACCTACTCATTTTACAGATGATGATACTTAGACCCAAGGATGTAAGGCAACTTAAACAAAATTGGAATTAAAGAGTCCCCCCATCTCCCTCAGCACCCAACCATCAACTTGCTGGATATTTTGTTACATTGTTCAACTGTCACTGCAAATTCCTCTAATCACACCTGATAAAATTGTTTTTTCAAAAAAATTGCATTTCTCTTTTAGATGTACACAATTCATTCTCAATGGCACCACCCTCTCTCCTTTTCTCTTCTTTTCACTTTATTTATTGATTTATTTAGCGATGGAGTCTCACTTTTGTTGCCCAGGCTAGAGTCCAGCGGCACGATCTCAGCTCACTGCAACCTCTGCCTCCTAGGTTTAAGCAATTCTCCTGCCTCAGCCTCCTGAGTAGCTGGGATTACAAGTGACCACCATCACACTTGCCTGATTTTTTTTTTTTTTTTTTTTTTTTGTATTTTTAGTAGAGACAGGTTTTCACCATGTTGGCCAGGCTGGTATCAAACTTCTGACCTCAGGTGTTCCACTTGCCTCTGCCTCCCAAACTGCTGGGATTACAGGCATGAGCCACTGCACCTGGCACCCCTCTCCTAATCATCTGTCTACCCTTCCTGTTTCCAACCTCTGAGACTGAATATGATCCACACGGCAAAGACAAATAAACACTTTCAGGTTTATAGGCAACAGGCCAGGGGGCCCCAAGTTCAGGGGAAAGGACAGGAGTTGGTACTATGTAGGAGGTAAACATGAATGTTTCAAAAACTACAGGGGAGAGGTTAGAGTACACGAGGAGCAAGTCTGCCTCAGCTTCTGGCAAGGGTGTCTAGAAAAGAGTCATGTTTTACGGGGTGCTGATATGTGACCTCCACATACCTGTGGTGACTGTAGGGATGGGTTCTGGGCTATACATTATTTAACCTTAGTGGGATGCAATTTAATTAAATTGCTCTCCTCCTAACACATACTTGATTGAACCCAGCCCCAGGAGGAATTTAATAGCTGTAACTAGAAATGTAAGGAAGTAATTTGAAAGGTGGGTAGTTCTGGAAAGGGCAAGGCTTGCCCTGGGGAACTGCAGCGTGAGGCTATGGCACTATGAGAACGTTGGTCTGTTAGGAGGTGGGATTCAGCGATGAGACTTGAGAAAGGGAAAGGGTGTCAGGCAATCAGCCCCAAGGAATGGGAGGGAGGCAGGAGGCAGGTAGAACCGCCAGTTTTCCAAGTCCCAAATGTGAGTTTCTTGTGTTGGCTTGAAGGTTTCGGGAATTTGATGAAGATTTAAGGGCTGCTGGTTCTTTATTTTCCTCCGGGATACGTTCTGTCAGCACTTTACCCTCCCACAAAATAAACAGAAAGGTTTACAAGCAGGAGGCAAAGCAATATACTGTCAAGCAAGACAGCACGGATCACCCACCCCCACAAGCCACTCAGGGCAGCCGCCAGCCATGCAGGAAGATTTTTAAATGGTGGTTTAGCTTTCTTGGCCCCTGGAGATTTTATTAACCCACCATAGCAATGGTTTCCATTTGAGGCCATTCCTTTTTTACTGGAAGAAGAGCATGGCAGAACCCTGGTCACAGGGTCAGGGATGTAGAAGCTGACTGAACCCATCTTAGTCACTTTGTGGACTGATGAATGTGCAGTTGTTCAAAGAGGCCAGCTGGATCGTGTTTCTTCCCTCCTTAAGCTTTCAATGGCTTCCAGTTGTCTAACTGAGAAGAGCCAAGCTCCTCAGTAAGGCCTGCTAAGGCTCATGCCTCATGGTTGAGCACACCTCACACCTACCATGCAAAGATCACCTCCACCTCCAAAAAGTGAATGTCCTAAAGTTTTCCAAACAATTCAGCCCCCTACAGCCAACACCTCATTCTCTCTTCCTAGAATAGTTTCTTCTGTACATGCTTGGATTCCCAATCCAAGCATCATCTTTGGTAGAGAGAGGCAGGCAGGCCGCAGATACTGGAGTTCAAATCTGTCTCCTGTTGACTTGCTAGGCAAGTCACTCAGCCTCTTATTGCCTTGATTTAATCCTCTGCAAAGTCGGAAATAATACTAATCATAGTATTTCCCTCACAGGATTGCTGGGGCGGTTACTAAAGTTAACCTACATACGGCACTTGGAAAAATGCATGGGATTTAATAATTTCTCAACAAATGTTAGTCATAAGTCTGAGGTGCCTCTGCTAACCCACTCATGTTAGGCCAATAAGTTGCTCTTCTCTGACACACTTGGCTTAATATGTCCATTTGTTATCACATCTGTCACACTGGAGAGTTTTTTGTCAGTCGATACCCCGTTTTCATCCAAAAAGGACTTGATTTGTGGTTCACTTGCTAGCTTATTTATTTAATTTATTTTAGTAGCCTGTCTTCCCCATGGATTGTAAACTGAGAGCACAGGATTTACGTTATTGTGTGTTTAATTCCTGGACCAGTGCCTGGCGCATCATAGATGTTTCATAAATGTTCATAAAGTGAGATGTATTTATTCAAGAAGAGCTTACGGAATGAAAACTTCATCGACATGGCATCAAGATCTGGAGGTTTCAATCTTGACTTTGCCTCTGACTTGTTCTTTGACCTTAAATAATTCACATAACTTTTCTAAGTCTCAGTTTTCCCATCCCTAAAGTAAGAAAATCTGAAGCTTGGAAAGGTAGGTCAGGGCCAGTTTGGGAAACATCTTAATGCTCAACTCTCATTGAACATTTCCTCTATAACAATAATAAAACTCAATGAGGAAGAAAAATACTTTCCATATAATAAAGATACCTGTACCTGTAGGTTGATCACAACAATATTTATAATAGCAAAGATATGGAATCAAACTAAGAGTCTATCAACAGAAGATTGGATAAAGAAACTGTGATATACATACACAATGGAATACTATTCAGGCATAAAAAATGAAAAATATATGAAACTCGGTGCCATTATCTTAAGTGAAACAAGTCAGACACCGAAAGACAAATACCGCATGTTCTCACTCATAAGTGGGAGCTAAAGAATGTGTACACATAGATGTAGAGTGTAGAATGATAGACAGTGGAGACTTGGAAGGGTGAAGAGGTGGGAGGGGGAGAATGATGAAAGATTACTTAATGAGTACAATGTGCGTTATCTGAGTGATGAATACCCTAAAGTCCTGACTTCACCTTATGCAAACTATGCATGTAATAAAAGTATACTTGTACCTCATAAATTTATAAAAATACTAAAAAAGTAAATAAGATTCAATGAGAACTCTATTGTATTAAGTGAGATTTATAGTCAATGTTACTAGCATAGTGCCTGATATATAGTAAATCCTTAATACATGGTAGCTATTGCTACATAATACTGCTAAAATCTTATTTTATTTATTTTTTAGACAGAGTCTCACTCTGTCACCCAGGCTGGAGTGCAGTGGCATGGTCTCAGCTCACTGCAACCTCCGCCTCCCAGATTCAAGCGATTCTCTTGCCTCTGCCTCCTGAGTAGCTGGGATTATAGGCATGTGCCACCATAGCCAGTTAATTTTTGTATTTTTAGTAGAGACAGGGTTTCATCATGTTGCTCAGGCTAGTCTCGAACCCATGACCTCATGATCCACCCACCTCAGCCTCCCAAAGTGCTGGGATTACAGACGTGAGCCACCGCGCCCAGCCTAATATCTTATTCTAATGCAAGAATAATATTTTATCCTAAGTATGTAGCATATTTAACCATTTGTTATTAAATGTAGGTATTTTTTCTAATATTCCTTATTTTTAAAAAGGAACATTGCAATGAATTTCCTTGAATATAAGTTTTTATTTACTCCTATAAAAACACTATTTCTTTAAACATGATTAGTGCCTTGGAGGGTATGAAGGTTTTTAAGGTTTTGATACATATTGCTAAATGTTTTTCCAATAATTGTACCAAATTTCTCACCTGCTTTGTATGGGATTGCTTGTCTTTCTTCATTTTCACCAGCAGTACCTTTTATTGTTATTTAAATCTATGCCAATTGACAGGCAAAACTACTTCTTTTTTAAATTTTGCATTTTTAATTACTCATAAATTTTTTATACTTATTAAGAATTTATTTCTTCCCTTCTATAAATTAACTTTTTTATAATTCTTATATTAAAATATATTTGGCCAGCCAAAAAAATAATGAGGGAAGTAGTCACACTAAAAAGTGTTTTAGTTGAAATGCACATAGATCACCTGTCAAGTTTTATCCCACAATTTGTTCTCAATCATTGACTATCTCATCCATGTTTTCTCAAACACAAATAGTTCTTCTCCTCCACCTCATGTCTCTTTCTACCTTTTCCAGAGCTATATTCCAGTGTCACTTCCTCCAAGAAACTTCCTCAACTCTTTTTTGTCGTTTGCTTTTTTCCTCCAATTACACTACAGGCATCTTTGTTGCTAGGACTTGGGTGTAATTTTTCTTTTAAAACCTTCAGTCTCTAATATTGTATTCAGGGTCAGGCTTGCAGCAAGTCCTCAATGACAGGAAGATTCCATACCATCGTTTTCATTAAGAGGGGCTTGCACTAGAGGAAGACAAATATACGCTCTTCCTTTTCAGTAAACTCATAGGATAAAGTTCACCCCACCTACAGGGCCATTCTATCTAATATGCTAATGACCTTCATTCTATTTTATTGATATTACATCCTTTATTAATATCTAACAAATAGTTTTTAGTCTCCTCTTTTCTGTGCTCAGTTGAAAGAGGGGAGTAAGGAGAAATATCTGTTTCCCCAGAAATGAGGACGACCCAAGACCCAGCCATTTACTACCTATGACGAAGAATCTCAGAACATGAACACAAGATTAAAAGCCATCTAAAGCAACACTGGTATCTTCTTAAGTGTCAGTTCAGTGATCTAAATGAGAAGAAATTAATTGAATTTATTTTTGTCTGACATATTTTCTGATGGGGTAAAGCCTCGGGTCAATTTTGCCAAGTTTGGTTTAGGGATGCAGGTAGAGGTAACACTTGAAGCTCTGCCAATGTAGTGGCCTCCTTAGTCTTTCAGAGCACAGGATGGAGTCAGGGGCCAAGTCTGAAGTCCACAGATCCTGCAGCAAGTCCTGTCATGCCAAGAGTACTTTAGGTACATTCCAGATCAGAATATTTAACTTTACAAAACAAGCTAATTGGTAAAACAGAGGAAGACCTATAAGTGATAAAATAATTCTGTTATTTTATCTGCAAAATGTTGGATTACTGCATCCAGTAAGTGCCCTTAATACAACCAAGTCCTAGTTTTTAAAATTATCAGTCAATTGATAGGAAAGCTGTGAGGTAGGAAGGAAGAGTCTGCATCATCAAATTTAAAGGCAAAGTCTAAAAAGCTCAACCACTGAAGGTGAATTCAAGATGAAGATGTGGTCCAGCATGTTTCAGCAGCAGTCAGAAGAGCCCTGGGTTGGAGATTTGCTTCTGCTCTCTAATTAATTTTATGACCCTGCAAAGGTTAATAAGTCTCTGCCTGCATTGTTTTCCTCATATGTGGTCACATTGTTATTTTTAAGATCTTTTGCCATTTTGAAACTGGAAATTCAATTACTATACTCTGTTGTTAGCACAAACCAATCCTCTTTGTTTTTTGTCCTATGGTGGACATGTCTATAAAGCAAAGATGGTGACACCTGTTCTAAACTAAATGACACATGAGATCCTGGCTGGGTAAGTGCTGGGATATGCTCTAAGTGTTCCAAGAGAATAAGGCAATGCCATCATTACCATCATTTTTAAAACTTCTAGCTTTTTGAAGGGCTGGAATTCAAGCCTCTATGTCTCATTTTGTTCTATCTTTCAGGAAAGGGCCCTGGTCTTGCATAGATTATTCAAGAAAGATGTAGAGAGACGAGCTGGCTAGGACAAACCAAGAGTTCAATGACCCAGGCTATTTCTTATACCAGCAAAATGAAGATAACATTTGTAATTGCCTAAAACTTATCATGGAGCTTTCTCAAATACTGTTTTATTCTGTCCTTACAGCAGTGAAGATGCTTATCCACTGTTAGTGATAAGAAAACGGAATCACCAAAAAGTTAAAATATTTTTTTTAACTCACACAACTCTTTAGAAGACCTGAAATTGAGCCTAAATATCTTAACACATGGCCTGAGATTGGTCCTGGAAATGACAGAGCCCTAGATATCCATTCTTGACTGCCTTATTGAATCATCTATGAAGCCATTTCCCACTCCCTACAGGACACAATCAAGCTCTTCTCAGGGGTTTCATAATTCTTCTTAAAAATTTTTAATCAAACATATTCACATGGCTATTTATTTTCGTATCTATCTTCCTCACTGGACTGTTAGTTTTCTAAAGCTTAGGAAACCACATTTAGAGCCATAGTCTCTAACACAGTGGCTACCATAAGATGGGGCTCAGCAAATGGTGGTAAAATACATGACCAACAAACAAGTCATTAAAATGTAGAAGAGTGCGAAGTAAAGGTTGGGGCAGGAAGAGAGAAAGGAAGGTCGGGGAGAGGGAGAAGGCAGAAGAGAGGCTGGCTGGCTGTGCAGTGTCTGACCACATGCCAAACTCAAAAGCACATTGGAAATGTTTGCTGCTGAGTTTGCCCACCCAAACTCAATTCACCACCATTAAGGAAAACAGTTGAACATGGATGTAGTTGCAAATGTTTCCACCCAAACACAACAAAAATTGGCAAAAAGGAAGAGGGCATCTGTATTAGTCAGGGTTCCCTAGAGGGACAGGACTAATAGGATAGATGTATATATTAAAGGGAGTTTATTAAGTATTGACTTACACGATCACAAGGTGAAGTCCCACAATAGGCCATCTGCAAGCTGAGGAGCCAGGGAAGAAAGCATCCAGCACAGGAGAAGGATGGAGGCCAGAAGACTCAGCAAGTCTAGCCCTTCCACGTTCTTCTGCCTGCTTTTATCCTAGCTGTGCTGGCAGCTGATTAGATGGTGCCCACCTACATTGATGGTGGGTCTGCCTCTCCCAGTCCACTGACTCACATGTTAATCTCCTTTGGTAACATCCTCACAGCACATCCAAGAACAATACTTTGTATCCTTCAGTCCAATCAAGTTGGCACTCAGTATTAAGTATCCCAGCATTTCTGTTTGTCATTCACCATGGCTGTTCAGAGTGTACTTCATTTTAGAGTGATGAGGCATATAATAGACTCTCATCTTTTGGGGAAGAACAAAGAAGGGCAGTCATTTAACTAAAAATGGGAAACAAAGACAATGGCTATCATCTTGTCATACACAGGCATGCACACACACACACAAAAGTACAGTAACTATACACACAGACACACACACACAGACACATACATTCAGTAGCTTTTGTAAGTAAAATCAAAATACTCATACCCATCATGAATAATTATAAAGTGACTCATTCACCACTCCTCCTTTTTTCTAGCCATGCCTAATACATAGGACAGTGCCTGGCATATAGCAGGTACTCTAAATGTTTGAGTGACTGAATTAGTGTGTGTAAAATAAATAAGTATAGTGGGGCCATTAGTTTATTTAAGCAGATGTTTTCTTGCTCAGGAAAAAATGCTATTAACCATTACTCATATACACTGCAGTGATATCTCCATATCCCCTAAATAATCGGTCTCTACTCAGAATAGGTCACCAGGTTATCTAAAAAAGATGCAGAATGAAGCAAAAACATTTTATTCTGCATATATTCTTATACAGCTGTTGAGAAGAATAACACAATTCACTAGATTGCAATTATCATGTTGTCAGTATGCATTTATTTCAGACATATTCTTTTTAATTATTAAATGTTGAGAGGCCACTATGTATCAGTCTGTGCAGGGTGCTAGAAATAAAGTGGTAAGACATATATGGTCTCTGCTTCTATATTAGTAGAGAAAAATAATAATTCCTTGTTTTGATTTTTAAACTACAAAGAAAAATTAAAGCAGCATTTAATTTATCATACATGAGCCTTTCATATTACAAGCATGTTATAAAATCCTATAATTCTTTCCCATTGTGTAAAAAGGACTGTTAAGTTCACTTCCTTCTTAATAATTAGTAATATGTCTTGTTTTTCCAGGAAGCAAAACATTAGTTAGTTCCTACTTTCACACTCTGGAACTTTACCTCCCAAATTACCAGACACTATGAAAGTTCTTTATACCCAGTTTCAGTGCTTCGGAGAAGCCCTATCACTCCCTGCAAGCTGGTGGGAAATTAACCCTTATTGAGCTAAACTATCTTAATAGCTAAAAATCTTCTGTCAATAAAACTTGTTGATGAGTTTGCTTATGGGTTCTTGGTCATGAAGTCCTTGCCTAAGCCAGTGTCTTGAGGGTTTTTCTGATGTTGTCTTCCAGAATTTGTATGGTTTCAGGTCTTAGATTCAAATGTCTGATGCATCTTTTGTTGATCTTTGTATGAGGTGAGAGATAAGCATCCAGTTTCATTTCTCTGCATACGGCTAGTCAGTTATCCTAGCCCATGTGTTGAACAGTGTGTCTGCTCTTTCCTCACTTTATGTTTTTGTTTGCTTTGTTGAAGATCAGTTGGCCATAAGCATTTGACTTTATTTCTAGGTTCTCTATTCCGTTCTATTGATTTGTACTTTTATATAATCAAACATATATTTTTTTATTTTTATACCTGCCTATTTTTATACCAGTACCATGCTGACAAACTACAATATTCAAACACAGAAAATCACCAAGAAGCATTACTTATATAGTGATCAATTATCACACCACATTTGTTGTTTAGGCCATTGGCAAGGTCAAAGACTAATACTTTAAGCAGTTAAGATGAAAACTTGTACAAAAAACAAGCAAACCCGAAAAACTGACACCTAACTCAGAGATGAGTATTTTCTGGAATATTAACACTTTAGTTAACTGGTTTCCCAGCCCACATCAGATTGGAGGTAGCTAAAAAGAGAATGCATGAGGGAGCAGCCACATGTAGACATGATTACAGCAATAGAAAGCAAAATAATCATAGCTTAAACAATAGCAATGTTAACAGGCAACAAGTAGTTACTGTGTTATGCCCTTGACTTTCATTCCTCTCGGCAACTCATGGGCAGCTCTATCATAAGGCACCTACTATGTACATTCTCTCTAATTCTTACAAGTTGGCATTATTGCACCCAATTTATAACTGAGGAAACTGTCGTTCAGAGAAACAAAAAAATTTGCAACAAGATTCCTTAACAAGCAAGCGAGTCAGAATGTGAACCTGGCCCAAAGTAAAGTGACTGTAAATCCCAGTTTGAATAAGCAGTCTCATCTTATTCCTGTTGTCCTGCTTAAATAATAACAGTGTCCTAGTTTGGATGTTGAGTTACATGGACCCCTATCCAAAGGGCACATCCTGTCTCAAGCCAGTTGGCCACACCTTCTCCACACAATAATGCCCTTCAAGGCTGACTCCTTAACATTGAGGCAAAAGAAGCATAACCGTAAAAATGAACCTGAAACACTAAAAATGCATGCCAATGAAGACCATTCAGAGTAGAGGAAGAGTGGGTTATTCAGTTTAATTATTCCCAAGAGCAGGAATCTATGAAGGAACTAACAAATATCTATACAATTACACTGTCCCAAAAAGAAATGGTTAAATATATTAAATGTAAATGGAAGTGTGTGTAACACATTATAAAAGGATTTTTATCCCAAGTTGTTAAAGGTTAACTTTTGAACCTAAAGAGGGTAAGTTTTAGTTGTCTAGAAAATTCAGTTTTATGAATCTTCCTTTTTAAATTATAGTCCAAAGAAAAATTATTGTATTTTTCCCCCACAAAAGGCTTGCCCCTCCCACACTCACAAAAACATTGCTTTTCACCTCAGTCTCCGAAAGTCTGAGTTCAAATACTCACCACATGCTGTGTGATCTTAGACAAGAGTCTTGTCCTTCCTCAACCTGTCATCTGTAAAATTAAGACGATAACTATACCTAGCTCACCAGAATGCATGAAGGATGGTATAAAATCATGCATGTAGAGAACTTGGAAAAGTAGACAGTAGTTAGCACATAGGCAGTGCTTAGCAATTTTACTTACAATGATGAATATTAACCTTGTTAATATTTCTAATGGTAACCCCAATTCAAGTCCTTTTTCCCTTTGAAAAGTGAAACCCCAAGTAGAAGAAATATGTCCAAAATCTAGCCAAAATGATACTGGCACTAGCATTTATAAAATACTCCCCAAAACAGGCTTACGATTCAAAGACAAAGGAGACTAAAGCACCTAGGCCAACTGCTTCATTTTATAGAAAAGGAAAATGGAAACAGCTGATGTGACTTCCTGAATACTTAAAACTAACTCAGTGGCAAAGGTAGACATTACGGACATCATGCCGAAAATGTCCTGAATACAGAAAGAGCATGGGCCTTCGTGAGGGATAAAGCTCATCTTTCACATGATAGCTGTGTAACCTCAGGCAATTTTACTTAACATTTCTGAAGCTTGTTATTCTCTGTTGACAAAAATAAGGATCAGAGTTTTTCTTTATCAAGGTATTCTGAGGAATGAAAGAACACACAAAGAGCCGGGAGTCACACTCCTACAATATAAGTGGCATAGCCACTAGAGGGAATTGGTCACTGTCTACCAAACCATGAGATATACAAATTCTTCCACACATGCATTCCATTTCTAGAAATGTATCCCATGGGAAGATATGTATGGATGTTTACTGAAGCTTTATCTATATTAACAACCACCAAAAAAATTAAATCTCTCTTAAGAGGGAAATGCTGCTAACAACACAAAATAAAGAGTAAGGAAGACTTATATAAAGTGCAAATAGTAAGCCATCTAAAATTAAGCAAATTAGAATGTCATTGAAAAATGTGCAGAGTAGATTTTGAACTCATGTATGATGAAACAAAGCATAAGGATATGAATGTGTATATGTATATATAGATGCAATTGTTAATAGTTACAGCTGATGAAACTAGTGGTCTTTGAGGAAAAAAAGAAATAAAGATAATTTTGACCATTTATCACATATACTCCCATATCTTTTAAAATTTGTATACAAATGTACTCATTTATATAACAGAAAAAATATAGAATGCCTAGCATACAGAGGATATTAAATATTTCTTTCTGCCTATATACCTCAATGCTCAGTGTTACAATGTTTATTACTATAATTGATATTTCTGTCATTGTCATTATCATTTCAAACACAATTTTTAAAGACAAATATTGTTTCAGGGGCTACTCTGTCCCATTAGAGAGCTTTTCCATCAAGTTGCAGATCTGGCTGTTCATTTATGACCTGCACTAAAGGTCTACAGCCCACAGCCTGAGCTAAGGGATGAACAAAGGTTAATAAAAACACATAAAGTCAAGGCAGGAGGAGTCTCCCTTGCCTCTGTTTGTGGTGTCATTTGTCTCCCTGTTAAAATGCAATAAAGACAATAAAAGGAAATCAGCTGTGGAAAATGAAAGAGCCCTCTATTCATAAAAACAGTTCAAATGAGAAAAGTCTTTTAATGGGTATAAGACTACTATCATGCAAAGCAGTGGAAGAGGGACACATAAAACCCTTAGGACAATTCATTAACCACAAATTATTGTAGGCAGCTCAAATCTTTTCCTCCAAAACAGGTTTATGTTCTAACCATCAGCATGATAGATGCCTTCAAGCAAATTCTCAGACTGATGCAAAGGCAGTAAGCAAAAGCAAGATATCTGAATACAGGATCTGCCCTAGCAATACGAGGGTCCTCAGAAGAAACATGACTCTGTAACAGACATGATAAAGGAAGCATGATAAAGGGTGTCAGTAGAAGGCCACCTGGCTCATCCATAGATCTGACTTCTTGCTCCACTTCAACTAACTCACGCCCCTGAATAAACAAATCCAAGACCTTGGGGAAGCTAATCACCTTGTTTTTGGACCACCTCACCTAAAGTGAAGATAATAGTATGTGCTTAACCTGTCATCGATTTTATGATGCTTAGATGATTTTTTAAAAATAAAAATATATGTATAATGACTCCAAATTGCTCCTATTAAATAATACCAGCCACTCAGACACCACACAGCATGCTGTTCTCATTAACAGAGCAAACCTGTTCTCATCAACATTTGTTGACCCTTCATTTACTACCACCTATACCTTCCCTCTTCCTCCCCATTTCTAAGCTTACAGAATAATTTCAGATTAAACTGTATGTTGAAAAGCTCTACGGTGAATGGAAGCAAAATGCAATTTTGTTTTTCAACATACAGTTTAATTTACATTTTTATCCCACCACCCTGTTAGAGGACTAAAATCTGAGATCCTAGATGAAGGTTTTGGCAGACTCCTTTCTGTTCTAATTGGTACACTGTGAATCTGTGCTTAGCCTGTAGGGCTCTAGCCATGTCCATCTGCCTCTTTCTGCTGAGATCTCTTCACCCTTCAAAATCAAAGACATCAGTGGCACCCTTTCCTGTGCTCCATGTCTAGTCCAAGGAAATACTCATGTTTTCTTTACTCCATGCTATAGTTTGAATGTGTCTCCCAAATTTCACGTGTTGAAAACTTAATCCCCAATGTGGCAGCATTGAAAGGTGGGCTCCTTAATAGTTGATCAGATCGTGAGGACTCCGCCTTCTTGAATACATTAATCTATTCAAGGATTAATGGATTATCATGGTGTATAACTGGCAGGTTTGTAAGAAGAGGAGGAGAAACCTGAGCTAGCATGTCAGTGCTCTCAGCCACCCCACTATATGATGTCCTGCAGCACCTTGGGACTGCAGAGAGCCCCTATGAGCAAGAAGGCTTTCACCAGATGCATCTCCTCAACCTGGAACTTCTCAGCCTCCAGAACTGAAAGAAATTCCTTTTATTTATAAATTACCTAGCTTCAGATATTCTGTTATAAGCAACAGAAAATTGATTAAGAGACCCCACAACCTCTGAGGGGCAGACCAAGCTCAGTACTGCCTTCTTCTGGTTCTACCACCAAAGCAATATGGAAGCCATACCCTGTGACCCAAATTACAGGGAATATCCCTGAAAGTCATGGCAATGGTTCCACTGGAGCTTGAAACATCTCACTTTAAGTATTGATAGCTTCAGCCTAATCTTCTCACCTTCTCTCCATCTGCAATCCACACTTCACAAGGTGAATGAAAATTCACATTCAGAAATAGAGCCCTGGTCAGGCGTGGTAGCTCATGCCTGTAATCCCAGCAGATCACCTGAGGTCAGGAATTCAAGGCCATCCTGACCAACACTGTGAAGCCCCATCTCTACTAAAAATACAGAAATTAGTTGGGTGTGGTGTCAAACGCCTGTAATCCCAGCTACTCAGGAGGCCGAGGCACGAGAATTGCTTGAACCCAGAAGGCGGAGGTTATAGGGAGCCGAGATGGCAGGCCATTGCACTCCAGCCTAGGCAACAGGGCGAGACTCTGTCTCAGAAAAACAAAATCAGAAGCAGGGTTCTGCAGTTTGGCAAAGGTTTGAATTGGCAAGGAAAGCTTCAGTGAAGTTCACGAGGTTAGATTAATTGAGGCATAGAAGAGCGTTAGTCATTTGGAAATGATTGCTATTGCAAAGCATCAAAACCAGAGTCTGTACAACTGGGTGCCTGAAGGTCTGTTTCCACTCTGCCACCAGCTAAGAACAAAAGGAAGAGACTCACCACTCAAGGACATTACTTTTTCTCTATGCACAAGTTTTTCTGAGACAACTGGACAAAGTGAAAACTTTTCACACTAAGTTTGTTCTTCAGGCTCATGTAGGAACCTACCATACCCCAGGACAGTCATGCATGAGACAGGTCAAAATTCAGTAATATTCCGAATTCTGCCTCTCATTCTTCTGCAGCTTTGCTGTTCACCATTATTAATTGACATCAACTAAACTAACTAATCTAAACTAAACTAACTACAACTAAACTAACTAAACTAAAAGTGCTTATTTGAAACACTGTATTAACTCCATCTTTTCTGGGATAGCAAAGTAAGGTGTATTTTACAAACAGGGAGTTCAGATCATCAGCGGGCTGTCAAGCAGATAATGCTTCTGAAACACACACACAAAACTAAAACAGAACAGAAGAGCACTGCCCTCAGGCATAACTGCTTTGTAGAGTCAGATGGTGCTTGACTGGTTATGGCTAATTCCTTTATCTGCATCAGTGTCAGTTGCCTATTTGTAAAATAATTAGGCTAAATTTAATAATCTCTAAGGCTACTTCCAGATCTAAAAGTCCACATCAACATCACTCTGTAAGATACTGTTTTTATCTTTCTATAGTATCTTGCAGATTTTAACTTAGGAGTTTAGGAAAATACAGGATGAGTTGCCCCACTGCGGCCTTAGTTGGCCATCTGTTCATGGAAACTAGGGTCAGATAGCGTAAACTTGAGGTTATATTCAGGAAATCTGAGGGTGTGTATAAGAACAGCATATCCAGTCTTTATCTCCTTCAGGCAATCTGTTTCACTTATTGTGTTTTTGTTAAAGGTATTAGAGAATTATAATGGTAATGGCTACCACTTTGTGTTTTTGTTAAAGGTATTAGAGAATTATAATGGTAATAGCTATCACTAGGAGGCAAACTCCATAAGGGCAGGGACTTCTTTCTATTTTATTCTCTGCTGCCTCTTATTTTTTAAAAACAGATTTATTGAGATATAATTGATGTATTATAAAATTCAACTATTTAAAATATATATTACAATGTTTTTGGGTTTTTTTTTTGTTTTTTTAGTATATTCACAGAGTTGTAGACCTATTACAAGACCTTCAATTGGGAACATAAGAATGTTCTGGGGTTAAATAGTGGTGGTGGTTTCACAACATGGTAACGGTACTTAATGCTACTGAATTGTACAGTTTAGAATGGTTACTATAGTAAATTTTATGTTGTGTGTATTTTACCACAATATGAAATTCCCCCCAAAAAACCCACTGAAGTACTTTTTATATCATTTGTGTTTTCATTCTGCAGCTCAAGTATTATGACTATTTTACTGACTTGATTCTTTAATAGGTTCTGGGACTCTTACAGAATATTCACCTTTGAAATTACTTAGGCAGTAGTTTTCTGTAGGCAATGAAATTAGAGAAAATTTCCCCTTCTTCTTCAGATCTATCTATATTTTCTAAAATATGTATGCATAACTTTTTAGACAGAAAACAATTATAAACACTATTTTTTAAATATTAAGAATATATGTAATTAGAACTTTTAAGTGAAAAATTACAAAAGGCTGTTTAGAATATGAGGAAGATATAAACCTTCTGGAGATAATGCCTTCTCCTATGGCATTGCACCACATGCTTTTATGCTTATGGCTCATTTGTGAGATGTAACATGTTGCATTTATCCTGCCTTTCCTATACAAACTGTGTTACTTGGTTTATAAAATGTCTATTGGTAAACATATTTCAGGAACATATCCAGAGATAACCCTATATATACATCTAGTAGATGTATAAGAATAATAGATTTAGCACAGCTTCCTTTTGTAACCTTTAATGAATTGATGGAGCTAATCACTGATCATCACCAGTTGCTAAAAGAGAGACAATCAGACAGTAAATACTTAATAAGGAAAAACACAGCAAACTTTATCAAGTAGAATTGCTACAAATAAACCTACCTGAATCTGGTTAAACCACTAGCATCAATGCTCAATTTACAGGAAAAGCAGAGACTAGAGAAAGATGTTAAGAAACACCATGGTGATACAATTGCCAAAATCCAGACTGAAGAAAACTCTACAGGATAAATAACCTAGTTCCTTGAATACTGGAAGGAATTAAAAATGTTCAGACTTAATTCACACAAACTGTTGCAAAGATATAATAGTTATAAGAGAATCTGAAATTTGAATAAAGGCTAGGTATTTGAGGATATAAACAAATTATTATTTTTACTTGTGACAGTGCAACTGTAGTTCTTTTTTTAAAGTATTATCTTTTGGAAATGCACACTGAAATTATTTTCGAAGAAATAATTTGATTTCTGGGACTTGCTTCAAAAAATACGCAATGAGTGTAAGTGAATAAACGTATTAATGAAACAATATTTGTCATGACTGTGATTTCTGAAGCTGGGTAAAGAGTACATGATGGTTTATTTTACTATTATTTCTACTTCTGCATATGATTGAAAAATATCATAATACCTTAAAAATATATTTTTCCAAAAAAAATGTAATGGTGAGAAGGGGTATTTGGAAGGTTTTGTTTGTGCATTTGTTTCCTAGGTTTACTTTGTTTTTATTCTTTTGAGTTTGAATAATGTGTAAGATATAATTCGCCAGAGTAAAATTTTCTAACTGGGTGCCTCCACTTACCACTGCCATATATATAAACTGAAGGAGGAACTTTTTCATGACCAACCTTCTGGGAATTGCATAAATGTGATAGATCTGGAACACTTCACAGTGCATGGGCTGATGTCATGTGGCTCTCTTGTAAATGGGAAGAAACTATGAAATGGCAGAAAATGCTCAATTTTGCAACTATTTTTGAAAATCTTTAATATTCCTTATTTTAAAAGTACATCAGTACATCTGACATAAAGTCAGAATGTAAACTGCATCAGGTTGTGAGCAGAATTATGGTGTAATAAAAACGTGCAGCAGAACTGGAC
Source organism: Plecturocebus donacophilus (assembly GCA_004027715.1). Classification (NCBI taxonomy): domain Eukaryota; kingdom Metazoa; phylum Chordata; class Mammalia; order Primates; family Pitheciidae; genus Plecturocebus; species Plecturocebus donacophilus. Next base: position 23,045 of record PVKP010034466.1, read on the forward strand.
AGTGAAATAGCTCTGAATTTCATTGAAATGTGTTGTATCATTGATCAGGCCTATAAAGCACAACATATTTAGGGATTTGGCAAAAGAGAATGTACAGATTTTTTTCCCTAGGACAAGCAGACATATTCTGGCACCTGTAAATATATATATATAAATACATTGCAGCAAAAAAAAAAAATCACCACCATTATATACAGTGCAGTGTAAAATCCACATGCACACACACACATACACACACAAAAATCATTTTAGGTAAATACATTTGTGGCTACGTTGACACTATTATCCTAAGGGTGATGCATGTATATTGTTAGGCAAAGTGAATAATTATATTGATATTATTAAGAACCAGGATGTTTGGCATATAAAAGATACATATGTAAGATCATAGAGATTACATAAAAAACATTATAATCCTAAATTTAAATCTGAAGTTTTTTATCAGGTTAATTTGTGATGTATTTTATCATATACATTTAAAAAGTACCAAAACTGGTAGCAATGACTTCTCCCTAGCAACCAGGTGATGATCTATGAACATAATTCTCTACTAAAACAAACAAAAAAGGGAAAAATATGGATGGAGCTTTACATAGATAGAGAAGTGGAGAGATCAACAAACCCTCTTCTATGTAAAGACTGGGGCAGGAAATATATAAGATGAACTTGGAACAACTGTAGTGTCAGAAAATAAGAAAATGTTCTTAGCGAGAAAGATCCAAGATGGCCGATTAGCAACAGCTCAGGATTGTAGCTCACAGGGAAAGCGCAGAGAGCGAGTGGACGCTGCACTTTCAGACGAATTTTTGTTGCCCACAGACTGGGAGATTCTCGAGGGAAGAGCCCCACCGGTTGCCAGCGCGACTCTTTTGGCTGGCGCGGCTGTTTTGCTGGCACCCCGGTGCAGCGCTTCTCAGTGCAGAGTATGCGGGACTGGGTGCCCTTTTAGTCAGGCTCAGCTGGTCCCATCCTCACAAGGAGAACAGCAATTGGAAGCGCTGAGGACTGAGAGTTTCACAGCAAGCACAGCCGAACCTGGGAAGGTCTAGCCCTGTGGGGAATGGGTGTCCGCCAGAGGGAAACTAAGAAACAGAAAAACTTCATCACCAGGTGGAGAGAGATCCAAGATGGCCACTTAGCAGCAGCTCAG
>PVKP010034467.1:0-24201 GCA_004027715.1 Plecturocebus donacophilus
CTTGGGAGGCTGAGGCATGAGAATCTTTTGAACCCGGGAGGTGGAGGTTGCAGTGAGCCAAGACTGTGCCATTGCGCTCCAGCCTGGGTGATATCGCAAGACTCTGTCTCAAGAAAAAAAAGAAAATCAGGGTGAAATTCAGCGGAATTCTGTTTTAGGGCAAAGATTTTGGGACCTGCAAGGAATTTCCTTGTGAGTGATTTGTGAGGGAGGCCACCTGGGGAAATATGTGGCCCTCTTTCTTTGCAGCTATCTACTTAGGAACAAAATGGAAGGCAGTTTTTGTGTGACTCAGTTTCCAGACTTCTCCCTTTGGCATTGTGAGTCTGGGGTCCTGAGATTTAATTTTCCTTTCACAACACTATTCTGAATGCTATAACCACCCAAAAATCTAAGTTCCAAAGAGTATAATCCTGAAGGAGTAAAATCTTAAATGTCAAAATCCTGAAAGCTGAATTCTGGGGAAGGGATTGTGTATTTGGTTGTATGCAGGATAGTTACATCATGGTAGGTGGATGCAACTAAATAAGAAAATTACTTTGTCACTGTCTTCGTTGGGAAACCAAGTGTGGTTTAAGGCGATGCATGTGGGTGCCGGGTTGATAAGCAGGGGGAGTTGTGGAGTTGATTTCAGGTATCAACGCGACTGGATTAAGGGAATACCTGGAAACCCGGTGAAGCTTTATTTTAGGTGTATGTCTGTGGGCGGGGGTTTCCACAGGAGATTGGCACACGAGTCTGAGTGGACCAGGTGGGGAGGATCTGCCCTCGTGGTTGGCAGGCACCAGCCAACTGGCCATGGGTGCAGAGAGATCAAATACAGAAGGCAAATCCATCCCTCTTTGAAATCTGGGACAGATTTTTTCTGCTGCCTTGGACATCAGAACTCCAGGCTCACTGGCCTTGGGAATCTCGGGCTTCCACCAGCAGTGCGTGGTCAGGAGGGCTTTGGCCTTGGACTGAGAGTTACACCGAAGGCTTCTCTCATTCTGAGGCCTTTGGGCTTGGTCTAAGCCACGCTACCGGCATCCCAGGGTTTCCAGCTTGCAGCTGGCCTGCCTTGGGACTTTTTAGCCTCCATAATTGTGGGAGCCAATTCCCCTGATAAATTCCCTCTCACATATCTGTGTATTCTATTGGTTCCATTCCTCTGGGGAACCCTAATATAGATTCCTTTATTGAGGAAGCCAAATATCGTTCCTTCTTACTGTATTCCTAACAACACAACAGAAGAGGTCCGTGACAATGTTCCCTCACAAAAGGGCTGTGAAAGATAAAAGTTTAAAAGCTAGTTATTATTGGTGCCGCAAAAGCAGAACATTGCTTAATTGCAGTGACTGAGCAATAATGAAACTTGCAAATGGACAGCCTGTGCCTACAAAATCTGTACCCACAGCCACTCTCCGAGTACCAGTGCAGGAGTGTTTTGAAGATAATAGATGAGAAATGTAAGAAATCTAGGCCAGACACAGTGGCTCATGCCTATAGTCCCAGTGCTTTGTCTGGGAGGCTGTGGTGGGAGCATCACTTGAGGCCAGGAATTTGAGACCAGCCTGGGAAGCAGGTGAGAACTCATCTCTACAGAAAAAGTTAGCCAAACGTGGCGGCATGTTCTTGTGGTTCCAGCTGCTCAGGAGGCTGAGGCGGGAGGATTGCTCCGGCCCAGGAGTTGGAGGCTGCAGTGAGCTATGATGGCACCACTGCACTCCAGCCTGGGCCACAGAGGGAGAGCCTGTCTCTAGAAAAAGTTTATATGGCCAGGAGCCGTGGCTCATGTCTGTACCCCAGAACTTTGGGAGGCTGAGGTGGGTGGATTGCGTGAGCTCAGGAGTTTGCAACCAGCCTGGGCAACACAGTGAAACCCCATCTCTACTAAAAAAATACAAAAAATCAGCTGGGCGTAGTAGTGTATACCTGTAGTCCCAGCTATTTGGGAGGCTGAGTCAAGAGAATTGCTTGAACCCGGGAGGCAGAGGTTGCAGTGAGCCAAGATTGCTCCACTTCACTCCAGCCTGGGCAACAGAGCATAAATCTCTCCCGCCAAATTATTCAATCCTATAGAATTTCTGCCCCTTAAAAGTCATAAATAATTTTTTTTTTGTTTTTTTGTTTTTTTTTTGTTTTTTGAGATGGAGTCTCACTTTGTTGCCCAGGCTGAAGTGCAGTGGTGTGATTTGTCTCACTGCAACCCCTGCCTCTTGGGTTCAAGTGATTCTCCTGCCTCAGCCTCCAGAGTAGCTGAGATTACAGGTGTGTGCCATCACGCCCAGCTAATTTTTGTATTTTTAGTAGAGATGGGGTTTCACCATGTTGGTCAGGCTGGCCTTGAACTCCTGACGTCAGGTGATCTGCCTGCCTGGGCCTCCCAAAGTGCTGCGATTAGAGGCGTGAGCCACCAAGCCTGACTTAATTTGCTTTTGTGTTATGGTGAAGGACTGAGTGCTGGGAAATGGTCCTGTGTGTAACCATGGGTTTGGAAATGGAACAAGGGGTGGAGTGAATTTGCTTCAGGAATTAAAACTGGATTCAGGGAGCTAAAATAATTTAATGCAGTCAAATTCTAGATATAGACTAGAATTTAAGTTGATAAACGAGATTTTTAAGAAAGTTAGGTCTGCAGATCTTTTTAGCCTTGCTGAGAAATTACAGGTTCCAGTTCATTCCTGTCAGGGCAGCACCAACGCCTGTGGGTCCTGAGAGAAGTCATCTGATCTGTACCTGCCCCAGAAGCAGGCCCTTTGATCCCACAGAACAAGTAATATGTGTCTTAATTGAAAGAGAAAACAATCACATTTTCCATACTCACAGTAAAAAAAAGTTGTAATTTTTAAATCTTCAACTTGTACGACTGTAGATACACCATACAAGAGAAAACGAAATGTCGCTGCTTGCTGGGCACAGGAATGATGACTGCAAAGAGCACCCGCGTTCCCGTCATCCCCCGACAAGGCAGATCTCAGTGGAAAACCCCTGCTCCGAAAGATGTACCATATTTATCCCACGACCTGGTGCATCTCGGGCGCTCCATGAGTTCTTGGGGTAGGAGTGAGTTCTTCCCAGAGATGGTGAGGATGAGGTTCCTTGGGTTCTTTGAAATCTGGAATTATAAGAGAATGACGTGCTTGGGTGCCCTGGTGGTTGGTGGAAGGAATGTAAAAGTAGCCTGTGAATATTTGAACATCTGTGTTGAGTTTCTGTATTTGTTGAGGCAGGGAACGATAATCAGTAATGAGGTGTAAACTAGGTCATTTGAGTTCTGTTTGTGACTGCCGTAGTGTTGGGTAAGTCAGTTTTTTTTGTGCTGTTTTTGGAACAGGAAGAAGCCTTTGAGCAGAGGTTCTGGTCCAGCAGTTTCTACTCAGGCACCTCCACCCTGGGGGCCCTAGAAGCAGAATGGTCGTCTGGCCTATGTTGCTTGAATAAATGTGCGTCAGATGTATGTGCTGTTAGGTTTCAAATGTACACAGAAGATAACATGACTTCAAAATACAGAGCGGGCTGGGCGCTGTGGCTCACACCTGTAATTCCAGCACTTTGGATGGCCAAGCCCAGGAGGTGGAGGCTGGCTCATCTGAGCCCAGCGAGTTGTGATTGTGCCACTGCACTCCAGCCTGAGGGACAGAGTGAGACCCTGTCTGAAAATATGTAGGATGAAAAAAAGGTAACTAAGAATTTTAAATACCTTTGCATTTTATTGATTAAATTTTATTAATCCACAGTTGGTAAAATCAAAGCTAGTCATGTGGAAGTTGACATTTTCAGTGTTAAAAGTGATGTGGTTTCCCTTGTACTGAGTTAACGAAGATTCTGTTAGTTCAGAGTCTTGGTTTTGGCCAAAGCACTGTACAAGTATTTTTTTTGCGTAAGAATGTAACATACTGCTACTTTGAGCCCAGTGGTTCTGTATTTGACCTCTCTGGGGACATCTAGTGGGTATATTAAGAAGTGCAAGCTGGAAGTGGTGACTAATGCCTCTAATCCCAGCACTTTGGGAGGCGGTGGAGGGAGGATTGCTTGAGCTCCGGAGTTCCAGACCAGCCTGGGTAAAATAGCAAGACTCTGTATCTAGAAAAAATTTAAAATTTAGCCAGGTTTAGTGATGTATACCTGTAGTCCCAGCTACTTGAGAGGCTGAGGTGGGAGGATTGCTTGAGCCTGGGAGGTTGGAGGCTGCAGTGAGCCATGATCACACCAGTGCACTCCAGCCTGGGTGAAAGAGGGAGACCTTGTCTTAAAAATTAAAAAAAAAAAAAAGGAAAGAAAGAAAAAAGAAGTGCAGTCTTTCGGTCTAGCCACCATCTGTTGCTAAGGAGGATGGCTGCTCATTGAGGCTCACTCCAGAATGTTAGTGAGGGGTATCCATCCCCTGGCTCAGCCTGGCTGGTGAGTGATGTCCTAGTCACCCACACTCATGACAGATGGGTGCTGGCATCTTAGATCCGTGATGTCTTCTGATCCTGAAATCAGGCTGAGGTGGTTTCTTTAAGATGGAGCTGCGTGTGATGGCACACATCTGTAGTCCCAGTTACTTTGAGGACAGGTGGCAGGATCAGTTGAACCCCGGAGTTCAAGTCCAGCCTGCGTAATACGGCCAGACCTCGTCAAGGGATGAGGTTCCCCGCCCCCGACTTTTTTAAGAAAAAAATGTAGGATGGAGAAAATGTTGCATGACTGGAAACCTGGATTTGGAATTTTAAAGCAAAAGTGGAAATAAAAAACATCCACACTGTCCTTGGCTCAAGGCTGCACTGGTGCGTCGGTGCCTGCAGGAAGCTCCTCTCTGCCCTGTGCTGGGCTGGGCTCTGCGCTGTGCTCTCACTGCTGTGCAGCTCTCTCCTCTGATCCGGGTCTGAGCGCTTCTGGGGCAGGTGCTGTGGATGGTCCCCTCCCACGGCCAGGGCCTGGCAGAACAGGCACCTAGTGGCATCAGTTTGTGTTTTAAATTTTTTTCATTTTATGTGTAAATAGGATTATTTATGACTCCTGGGAATCTAAATTAATGTTGGATTTTTAAAAATTATGACAATTTGAGACACTTAGATTTTCTTAAGCCTTAAAGTTCAACTTACCAATATCTTTCTTTTTCTTTCTTTCTTTTTTTTCCCCAAGATGGAGTGTCACTCTTTTTGCCCAGGCTGGAGTACAATGGTGCAATCCAGGTGGAGGTCACAGCAACCTCCACCTCCCAGGTTCAAGTGATTCTCCTGCCTCAGCCTCCCGAGTAGCTGGGATTACAGGCACGCGCCACCAAGCCCTGCTAATTTCTTCTATTTTTAGTAGAGACGGGGTTTCTCCATGTCCGTCAGGCTGACCTTGAACTCCAGACCTCAGGCGATCCCCCGCCTTGTCCTCCCAAAGTGCTGAGATTACAGGCGTGAGCCAATGCACCCGCCCAGCCAAAGCTAACAATTTTTCTATAAAAGAACATTTACTTTCATTCTTTGATAAATGGTTTATTAACTCAAGTTTAACTGATTAAAAATCCCTAAACAATGTACTGTAAATCCATTCTATTTGCAACTTAGTAAATTGAAATAATTTAAACATTTTAAACTGCTTTAACAAATGGGAGCTGCCTATTTTTTTCAGCATTTCAAACCCCTGAGGCCAACTAGAAAAGCTAGTAGATTGCGTTCTGTACTTAAACAACTCTCTGAAATCTAATAAGCCAAATTTGGAAATGGGGTAAATCAGCTTCTTAAAACCATTCAAATTCTGCCTGCAGACTTTGATGCTCTTCTTTCAAATTACTAATATCCATTACATATTTCAAATTAGTACTACAAAGTTGCTTTAACTTTTCAAATTGTTTTAATTACCTTAATAGCTCATGCACACAGTATTCCAAAGATGATGAAATTTAAGTTTGAAATTAAGTTTATTCTTCAACCTGTAAAGCTTGATATTCTAATTTTTTCCCTCTGCCTCCTCTGGTAGTAAGCACACTCAGGCCAACAGGGGTTATTATGTTGAAGGTTCGTGACCCTGATCTCCACCAGAGATTTGAGCCTGGGGCCAGGACTGGGTGTTACATTCTAGCAGGATTCTGGAATTAAATAAATTCTGTGCTTACCCAAGTGCAGGTGCACTGAGCCCTTTCCTAGAGTTGAGTTCACTTCTCTCTGTCAATGAGGGATCCAGGCTCCTGCCTTTGACCTGGGATTGCTTGAGTGAGTGAGTGAGACTGAGTCTCGAGCTATTGCCCAGGCTGGAGTGCAGTGGCACAATCTTGCTTCACTGCAGCCTCCGCCTCCCAGGCTCAAGTGATTCTCCTGCCCCATCCTTCTGAGCAGCTGAGGTTACAGGTGTGCCACCACACCTGGCTAATTTTTGTATTTTTAGTAGAAACGAGGTTTCTTCATATTGGTCAGGCTGGTCTCAAACTCTTGACCGCAGGTGATTCACCCACCTCTGCCTTCTAAAGTGCTGGCATTACAGGCGTGAGCCACCAGCCCAACCTGAGCTGGGATTTAGCTTTCAGTCTCACACATCTTGCGCTCTCCCTGCACGTTCCATATTTCCTTCTCGGCCGGTTTGTAATCCCTTTTGTCATCAGATCTGAGCTGCTGCTTAGGCAAGGTTGCAGCTAATGTCCATCCCTACTTGACTGGAATTAGCTCAGTTTACCTGACTGGATTCTTCATTCTTTTCCTGTGTATAAGTTTTCTTGACTGGTGCATGTTCACAGGCTAGGGTCATTTTATTGGCAAGTAAGTATCAGTACCTACTGTCGTGTTAAGTGCCTGAGTTAACGTCGGTAACAGATACGGAGCATTATCTACACGTGGAATCTATCTCAGTCTCCCCTGTCTGAAGGCAGCAATTGCTCAGCTGATTTTCTCTCCCATCACCGCTCTGGCTGCGGGTCAGAATCACCTGCGGACCCTTCATAGGGTGCCCGGTCAGGGCCCCACCTCAAACCATGTGAAGCAGAGCGTCTGCCAAGGCATTGCTGTGTGTTGAAAATGCAGCCGGCGATTCAGACACACAGAGGATTAAAAACCGCAATCCTCAACATTATGTAACATGCTGTGAAACGAGAGATTTCAGGTCATTAAACAAACCTTGTTCTGCTAACCCCCATGTTGTGGAAACATTCATGGGAAACGTACAGAGAAAATGAGAAGCATACCTTACGTGGAAGGTGTAGCTAAGTCACAGCTGGACCATTTTCCTGTCATAAGACCAATAGCAAGGTATCTTAAGGTGTGGCTTACAAAGCCTTTATGATACGTGTTTCTTTCTTTTCTTTTTTTTGGCTTAAAGTGCTTGTGTAGGGGTCAGCACTGGCCTGAAGTATTTATTATGACCCAGCGTAGTGAGGCGCACACCCTGGTGTCTGCTTCCTTGCCGCAGGTTTCTTCTGATGTACTCCACGGTTCTGTGCAGCTATTACAATTCGGCCCTGACGACAGCGGTGGTTGGAGCTGTCAAGGTGAGTGGATGGAGCTGTGGAAGGAACCGCTGATCAAGGAATGGACGTGAATGCACATTTTCTGTTGGAGGCCGGGTTTGATGTCATTGCTGGTGGCGCTGCTGCGAGAACGACAGCTGTGACCTTTTCAGCGGGGCCTGTGTGATCCTGTCTTACTTCTTTTGTTTTTTTTTTGAGAAAGTCTCGTTTTGTCACCCAGGCTGGAGTGCCGTGGCATGATCTTGGCTCACTGCAACCTCTGCCTCCGGGGTTCAAGCAGTTCTCCTGCCTCAGCCTCCCCAGTAGCTGGGATCACAGGCGCCCACCACCACACCTTGTTAATTTTTTTATATTTTTAGTAGAGACAAGGTTTCACCATGTTGGCCTGGCTGGTCTTAAACTCCTCACCTCAAGTGATCCATCTGCCGCAGCCTCCCGAAGTCCTGGGATTACAGGCATGAGCCACTGCACCCAGCCCCATCTTACGTCTTCTAATCTATTGCATAGGACAGAGGGACAGATTGCTAATTTATAAAGGAGAGACCAATTATAACTTTTTAAGTCAGGGGTGGCTTGAAGGGGATGGGTCTGGGAAAATGAAGTAAAAAGCTTAAAAAAAAAAAACAAACCAATCCAGCTATCAATGATGAGTGAGGTACCTCGTGAACCACAATATGGTTTTCTGGGAGAACCTGCCCACTAAGAAGTAGAGCCCTGTGGAGAACCGTTTTCCATGTAGGTGTGCGCTGTGTTATGAGGCATGAACCTGTGGGTTGGTGTGTGGGTGTTTGCATGTGTGGATGCATCTGAATACACACACACACGTGAATGAATAGGGGGAGATGTGTTCTGGATTCTATTCCATATTTGCTTCATTTTTCTATTCACATGAAGTCCTAGAGTGTGTGAAAACACTGCCTGCTTCAAGAATTCACCTGTCCCCTGACTACCCAGAGGTCTCCTAGAATGCCCTGGGCAGAGCACAGCCTGAAATTTAACGATTGCCTCTACTCTGTTCAAGTTTAGGGTCAAGATAATTAACTCACTCCTTGGCCCTGCTGCGCCCACAGATTGCAGTGCAGCGTGGGAGCACAGGGTTGGAAAAAAAAAACAAACAACAAACCTGGCACAGTGGCTCACGCCTGTAATCCCAGCACTTAGAGAGGCCAAGGCAGGCGGACCACCTGAGGTCGGGAGTTCAAGAGCAGCCTGGCCAACATGGTGAAACCCTGTCTCTACTAAAAATACAAAAATGAGCCAGGCGTGGTGGTGGGCACCTGTAGTCCCAGCTACTTGGGAGCTGAGGCAGGAGAATCGGTTGAACTCGGGAGGTGGACGTTGCAGTGAGCCGAGATCGCACCACTGCTCTCCAGCCTGGGCAACCTAGTGAAACTCTGTCTAAAAAAAAGGGAAAGAAAGAAAGAAAGAAAACCCAAAAACCCAATGATGGTGAAGAGATAGGACCTGGCAAGCAGATGACAGCCCCACTCTTCCTCTTCTGCCTGCATGCCAACTGGAACAAGGAGAGAATAACACAGTTTTCTGTTGTTAGCATATCATGATTTGCTTTATTTAAGCCCCGTATTTCATGGCTTATTTACTTATTTATTTATTTTTCTGAGGCAGGGTCTTGCTGTGTTGCCCAGGCTGGAGTACAGTGGCATGTAGCTCTCTGCAGCCTTGACCTCCTGGGCTCAAGCTGTCCTCCCACTTCAGTCCCTGTGGAGTAGCTGGGATTGCAGGCATGTGCCAGCATGCCCGGCTACTTAAAAAATTTTTTTGTAGAGATGGGATCTCACTGTGTTGCCCAGGCTGGTCTTAAACTCCTGGGCTCAAGTGATCCTTCCACTTCGGCCTCCCAAAGTGTTGTGATTACAGGCGTGAGCCATCATTCCTGGACTGTAATGGTGTTTATTTTGTTCAACCCCTTGTGAATATCCCTCTGTACAAGCCTCTATGCAAAGTAACTGCAATGTCTAGTTTCAGGTTTTACCACACGTTTTCCCCTAAATATTTTACTTTGAAAATGATGAATTCTCTGTTTTTCTGCAGAATGTATCCGTTGCCTACATCGGGATGTTGATCGGTGGAGACTACATTTTCTCTCTGTTAAACTTTGTAGGGTTAAATATTTGGTGAGTGGGAATTTTTAAGGGACTCGCTTTGGGAAAACAAGAATCTTAAACAGTTTGATTAATATGTAATAAGCACAAGAGCCTAGAGAAGTCTTTCATGTTAAGCCAGGATGTGTTTTGACCTTCTAATTTCTAAGCTAATTTTACTTAGATCTCTGGGTTCATCCTCATGCGGATCCATGGGGACACGTGTGCTGACAGTTCGAGGGGCTGGGATGGAATTTAACTCACCTGTCTCCGTCACAGAAGGCCCCTGCGTCCTCTGCGCTCCTCCTAGAAGTGGGGTGTGTTACCTTTGTGCCCACTAGGCTCGGCATGCAGGGGGTGTGGACTCAGCCAGCTTTGGAAGGCATCTGGGGTCTCAGCAGTGGGATGCTATTTAAGGCTAAGGGTATGTAGTTCAGTAAAAACCACGTGCTTATTTTCTCTCTGAGGTTCTGCATTAGATTTGATGACTGCTTTTCTGCCTCCAGAGACTCGTAAATAGGAGGGGAAATTCTCATCGAGCAATGTGCAAAGTTGAGGATATTGGAATCATTCCCTCTGCATGAAGCAGGCTCTATTGATAAAAATGCAGCAGCTGCTGCTGGTAGCCCCTGTGAAATTCCCAGTTACTTTCACTTTTTTTTTCCTCCTTTCAGCATGGCAGGGGGCTTGAGATACTCCTTTTTAACACTGAGCAGCCAGTTAAAACCTAAACCTGTGGATGAAGAAAACATCCGTTTGGATTTGAAGAGCTAGAGTCTGCGGCAGGATGTGGACTGACTTGTGACTGGGGTCTGGGGGTTATTCCGGGTAGGAATGTGAAGCCAGAGGTTTCAGATTCGGGACATCCACCCCCTGGGCATGCGGGAACATCTGCAAAATGCAAAGAGCTACCTCATATGCCCGCACCATGAGCCACTGGCAGCCCTGAGAAATGTACTTGGGCCACACCTTACCAGTGGAAAGCAAAGCTTTTCCAAAGAAGCCACTGGGACCAGTAGGTGGAGCCGCAGGCGCTCTTCTAGGGACCCATGGGGACTTCGTGGCATATCCAAGCCGTGTGCTGAGGAGGAGGTCGATATAATGGTGACTCTTTTCTGATCAGCACCTTGGCCATGATTTGCAAGGTCCCAGCCAAAACAAAGGGCCAATTGTTTCAGTGTAAACAGACCTGTCTTTATTTTAATAAAATTAGTCAGTTGACTGCCAGTAAAGTTATTTGTTAGCTTTGATGAAAGCTATGTTGGTATCTTTTCCTAATCATCAAAGTAAAATAAAAAATTATTTCTATGTATGTCTCATGCTGTGATATTACTGGAGGCAGAAAACTGTCCATCATTCACAATGTAGCAGAATGTGTCACTTTGAAGGGATAATTCCAAACTTTTTTATGACTCGAGGCTGGGGAAAGCTACAAAGTAACTCAATGGGAAAAAAACCTCAGGCTTTATCCTGTTAGCATTTTTTTTTTTTTTTTTTTTAAGACAGAGTCTCCCCAGGCTGGAGCGCAGTGGTGTGATCTCTGCTCACTGCAACCTCCACCTCCCTGGTGCAAGTTACTTTCGTGCCTCAGCCTCTTGAGTAGCTGAGATTACAGGCACCTGCTACTAGGCCTGGCTAATTTTTGTATTTTTAGTAGAGACGGGGTTCGGCCGTCATGTTGGCCAGGCTGCTCTCGAACTCCTGACCTCAGGTGATCTGCGCAGCTCGGCCTCCTGAAGTGCTGGGATTATAGGTGTGAGCCACAGCCTCGAGCCTCTGGAGTAACTGGGACTACAGGCTCACCTGCCTGGCTGTGTTTTTAAGTGCTCACCTGTTTTGTGTCTCCTCGTCTCCCTCCAGCTTCATTCAGGAGCTTTAACCGAAGTGCATTTCCTCGCAGGCTCGCCTGCCTCCACCCCTGGTGTGTGGGAAGGAGGCCCGAACGGGTCGGGTGCCTTTACCCTCCCTGTGTGGAAATGGGTGTCCCCACTGGAATTGGGGTGCAGCGTAGAGCCCCAGTCTGGGAGTCAGGAGCCAGACTAACTAGTCTTGTCTCTACTGTGAAGCTCGGGAGAGCTTTCCCAAGTCACTTTGCCCTTCGTGGCCTTCAGTGTTTTAATCTGTAAAATTAAACTAGACCTCGAAATCCCTGCGGGCTGCAGCTTTCTAAGTTTCGAGAAGCTGAGTCAGATCTGGAGCAGGCCAGCACAAGAAGGAATCATTGTGTGGCTGTGTCGTTAAAATCTACTAAAAAAGCTTTTTGTGTGGCTGGGCGCCGTGGCTCATGCCTGTAATCCCAGCACTTTGGGAGGCTGAGGTGGGAGAATCGCTTGAGGCCAGCCTGGGCAGCATGGTGAAACACCATCTCTACAAACAAAAAATTAGCCAGGCGTGGTGCACACAGCTCTGATCCCAGCTCCTGGGAAGGCTGAGGGGCGAGGATGGCCGGAGCCTGGGGGCGCAGGCCGCAGGGAGCCAAGATCGTGCCACTGCGCTCCAGCCTCGGTGACCGGTGAGACCGTCTCAAATCTTTAAAAAAATTGTGGTAAAACACAACAAAATTTACCAACCTAACCATTTTAAGTGTATACAGTTCAGTAGCAGTGAGCATACTCATTGTGCAGCCCACCTGCAGAACCTTTTCATCTTGCAAAACTGAAATGCTGTACCCATGAAACAAAAACTCCTCATCTCCCCGTTCCCCCAGCCCCGGCAACCCCCATTCTGCTCTGTGAGTTTGACTCTTCGAGATACCCTGTCTAAGTGCAGTCATAGCATTTGTGTTTTATGCACTTAGCATCATGCCGCCAAGGCTCGTCCATGCTGTGTGTGAGCGTGTCCCTCCGTAGGTCTGAATATGGGATGTGGATTTGCTGCATTCTGTTTATCCAGCCGTCTGCTGACGGCCATTCAGCTTGCTTCCACCATTTGGCTATTATGAATAATGCTGCTATTAATATCGGTGTACAACATGTCTTCAAGACTCTGGTTTCAATTTTTTTAAATATACGCCTAGAGGTGGAATTGCTGGATCCTACAGTAATTCTATTTTTAATTTTTCGAGGAGCTGTTATGCTGTTTTCCATAGTGGCTGCAACATTTTACATTCCCACAATCAAGGATTCCAATTTCTCCACATCCTCAGTAACATTTGTTATTTTCTGTTTCATTTTTACTTGTAGCCATTGTAATGGATATTTTCAAAAATAATTTATTTTTATTTTGTTGTGTTTTTAGAGATGGGGGTCTCACTATGCTGCCCAGGCTGGTCTGCAGCTCCTGGGCACAAGTGATCCTCCTTAGCCTCTGGAGTAGCCGAGACTACTGGCTCAGCTGCCTGGTTGTGTTTTGGCTTTGATTTGTGGACCACCCGAGGCCAGGAGTTCGAGACCAACCTGGCCAAATTGTGAAGCCCCATCTCTACTAAAAATAAAAAATTAGCCAGGCATGGCCTCCCAAAATGCTGGGATTACAGGCTTGAGCCACCATGCCCGGCCATCCAAACGTTTGTTAACTACCTCCTGTTGCATCAACAACTGCCTCCCTTTGAATTCCAGAGACCAAAGATCCTAAGCGAAACAAACACAAACTAATTTTTTCTTTCTTCCAAAATTTTTTTTAACATTTCCTTTTTTTCTTGGAATTCTTGAAGACAGTGTTTTAAGACTTTTACTATTGCGTCCATGTGTAGCCAGCAGAGGCACCCTAAGAGCAGCCCGGCAGCCCTAGCAGCTGGGTTGAAAGTGGCGGTTTGCTGTGCTGCTAAAGAACTTGGGTTTAAGGGAGGAGGAAGGTTGAAGGAAGCCACAATCAGGCTTTTGAACTAAGGTTAGGTCGGGCTGCTGGAGGTGGAGAAGTGGTATGGAAAGGCTCTGCAAACCCCATCGAGGCTGAATTACAAATGTAGGCCCAGTGACCCAGGTCTCCAGATTTAATTTTTCCTAGTAAGCACATTGTAAAAACGACTAGTGGAGGGACAAAAAAGTTATTTAATTTCCTCGATGTTTTGCACACTTCTTGCCATGGTACTACAGATAACAGTTACACCAGTTGTGAAATTGGACTACTTCTTGCTGTTTTAATACTTTATATATATATTAAGTATATATATCTCAAGCACAGGAGTTTTTTGACAGCTGAGGTTGATAACACAATAGGACCTAGTTTAGAGAAGAGTTAAATGTATTTTTTTGTTAAGTAAGGTACATTCGTTAATAATTTCAAAGTCGTTAGGCCCGGCACGGTGGCTCATGCCTGTAATCCCAGCCCTTTGGGAGGCTGAGGGGTCACCTGAGGTCAGGAGTTTAAGATCAGTCTGGCCAACATGGTGAGACCCCATCTCTGCTGAAAATACAAAAATTAGCTGGGCGTGATGGTGGGCGCCTCTAATCCCATACTCCAGAGCCTGAGGCAGGAGAATTGCTTCAACCTGGAAGGCGGAGGTTGCAGTGAGCTGAGATTGTGCCACTGCACTGCAGCCGGGGTGACAGAGTGAGACTCTGCCTCAAAAAAAAAGCTGGCCGGGTGCAGTGACCCACGCCTGTAATCCCAGCACTTTGGGAGGCCAAGGTGGGCAGATCAGCTGAGGCCGGGAGTTCAAGACCAGCCTGACCAACATGGAGAAACCCCGCTGCAAATACAAAAGCTTAGCTGGGCATGGGGGCGAATGCCTGTAATCTTAGCTACTTGGGAGGCTGAGGCAGGAGAATCGCTTGAACCCAGGAGGTTGCGGTGAGCCCAGATTGCACCACTGCACTCCAGCCTGGGCAGCAAGAGCTAAACTCCCTCTCAAAAAAAGAAAAGAAAAGAAAGTCTTTAGTTGCTTTTTTCCTTTTGCACTCTTACTTGCACTTTCAGGGCTTGGTGACTTGCACCTGTGAGTTGTCGCTATTTTCTGTGAAAGGTCGTGTGTTGTGCATGCATTCTGTGTGCTGGGACCTACCTGACCAGCAGCTGCTGCTCTGTGGGAGCTTTCAGGAAACGGCACGTAGCAGGTCAGAATCTCCATGCATGTTCGTCTCTGCCATCAGATACTTATGGAAAAGGAGAGCATGCCCCTTGAGGATGAAGCCAGAAAACTCCAGCCATTGCTAGAGACTTCGAGGATCAGGAAGCCATCCAAGCTCTGACCTCCACTCCAGGTTGAAGTTGTCACCAGGATTCACCCTGAAGCTTTTGTCTGCAATTTGTGGTCCCCACACCAGAAGCGTCATTGCTAATTTGGGGCATCTTAGAAATGCAGACTCTCGGGGTACATTCACTGAACCAGAACCTGCATTTATCCCTGGGGATTTGAGAAGCACCAGCCACCCCAAGCTGTTGGTCCAGACCTTTTTTTTGAGACAGAGTCACACTCTGTTGCACAGGCTGGAGTGCAGTGGCTTGATCTCGGCTCATTGCCACCTCTGACTTCTGGGTTCAAGGGATTCTCCTGCCTCAGCCTCCTGAGTAGCTGGGATTACAGGCACGTGCCACCACGCCTAGCTAATTTTTGTGTTTTTAGTAGAGATGGGGTTTCACTATGTTGGCAAGGCTGGTCTCGAACTCCTGACCTCACATGATCCACTTGCCTCGGCCTCCCAAAGTGCTGGGATTACAGGCGCGAGCCACTGCACCCGGCCTGGACCATTCTTTAAGTAGTAGGGGCTCTTAACCTGAGGTTCATGGACAAGACTTAGTGAGCTGGTGCAACAGCTGGGGAAAGAATACATCTGGATTTTCCCTAACCTCTAACCAACATTTAACATTTCTTTCTATTTGAACTACGTGAAATCACAGTAGTATTAGCTGTACCTGTGACTTTGTTACCAACAGAATTAAAGATATTTTCATATCACATTACGGGTTTTACAGAAGAACCATTCATACCCTACTTGTCATTTACTAGTTGTTAGGCTCTCCATTGGTTCTTGTTATTTAATATGTTCATAAAGAGGCATGTTTTTGGTATATCACATTAAAAAATAGTGTATAACTTGTTTTTGGTAATTGGTTTCCTTTATAATTCTATGCATTTAAGTTTATGCATTTAAAAACAGTATTCAAAGAAGGAGGCCATGACTAGACTGCCATTGTGGCCCGTGGCATGAAAAAAGAAATAAGGACCTAGCCAGGTGCAGTGGCTCACACCTGTAAATCCAGCACTTTGGGAGGGCGAAGCAGAAGGATCCCTTGAGGCCAGGAGTTCAAGACCAGCCCTGGCAACATAGCGAGACTTCATTTCTATCAAAAAAAAAAAAAAAAAAAAAAAAAAGCCAGGCGTGGTGGTGTGCACCTGTGGTCCCAGATACCTGGGAGGCTGAAGGGGGGCATCGCTTGAGCCTGGGAGTTCAAGGCTGCAGTGAGCTGTGATCACATCACTGCACTCCAGCCTGGGTGACAGAGTGAGACCCTGTCTCAAAAAAAGGACCCCTGCCTTAGAGGGACAGAGCAAATTCCGAATTCATATGTTCTCTGAGGAAACTGTTCCCCTTTTGGCCTTAGTACTAGCGGAGGTTTGCTCCTTGAATAGGTGTGGATGAGGCCAAGCGTGTGTTAGGGACCTGCCACCAGGTGGGGTCATCCTCCAGCCTGAAGCTGGATGGAGAGAGAGAGAGAGAGAGAGAGGAGGTGGGATAGGGTAGCTGGGCTTCACTGCCTTCTCCTCCTTGTCGGAAGGTCAGATGAGAGCTATGGATCCCCAACTGAGCCATGGCACAGAGCTTTATTCTTCAGACTCTGTGACTACTTACCTGGAGTGTAATGTTAAAAGTCCATGAAGTTCAGGCACAGTGGCTCACATCTATAATCTTAGCATTTTGGGAGCCCAAGGCAGGAGGATCGCTTGAGCCAGGAGTTTGAGAGCAGCCTGGGCAACACAGTGAGACCCTCATCTCTACAAAAAAGTACAAAAATTAGCCAGGCATGGTGGCACACGCCTGTGGTCCCAGCTACTTAGGAGGCTGAGGTGGGAGGATAGCTTGACCTTGGGAGGTCGTGGCTGCAGTGAGCCATGATTGCCATGAGCCATTATTGCACCACGGCACTTCAGCCTGGGTAAGAGTTAAGACCTTGTTTTTTTTTTTTTTTTTTTTTTTAAAAAAAGTCGGCCGGGCGCGGTGGCGCATGCCTGTAATCCAAGCACTTTGGAGGCCAAGGCAGGCGGATCACCTGAGGTCGGGAGTTCAAGACCAGCCTGACCAACATGGTGAAACCCCATCTTAAAAAAAAAAAAACTCTATGAAAAGGTCAGATGGTAATGTGAGGAGGCCTGTGGACTCACTCTTCTGTGAAACAAGCAAAGCTGGCAAAAACTATCTGTACAAAGAAAAATAATTGAAGTATCCAGACATCATAAGGGCAAATGAGGAAACACTGCTTCTGGTAACCTGCGAGCACGTGGTGAGAGCGACGGGAGGCTGTGGCCTTTGGAAGTTGACCCGCCCCTCTCTTTTCCTTGTCCCAGGTCAGCTTGCTGGAAACTCCACCTCAGGTGAGCACAGCCAAAAAGGGCTCATTCTCTTCTCGGTTCCTAATCAAGGGTTACCGGATCCAACTGGGAGCAGGAGGCCACCAGAATTTCTCATCCTAAGTTGAAGATGTGCTTTTTAAAAAATTTATGTAATGTAATTTTAAATTCTGGGAAACATGTGCGGGAAATGCAGGTTTGTTACAGAGGTAAATGTGTGCCGTGGTGGCCGGCTGCACCCATCAACCCATCACCTAGGTATTAAGCCCCACATGCATTAGCTATTTATCCTGATGCTCTCCCTCCCCCCGCCCCCCAACAGACCACAGTACGTGTTGTTCCCCTCTCTATGTCCATGTATTCTCACTGTCCATCTCCCACTTGTAAGTGAAAGCATGTAGTGTTTGGTTTTCTGTTCCTATGTTAGTTTGCTGAAGATAATGGCTTCTATCTCCATCCATGTCCCTGCAATAGACATAATCTTGTTCCTTTTAATGGCTACATAGTATTCCATGGTGTATATGTACCATGTTTTCTTTATCCAGTCAATCATTGATGGGCATTTCGGTTGATTCCATGCCTTTGCTATTGCGAATAGTCCTGCAAGAAACATACACATGCATGTATCTTTATTTTTAAAAATCTTTTTTTAAAGACAGGGTCTGGCTCTGTCGCCCAGGCTGGAGTGCAGTGGCATGATCTCAGCTCACTGCAGCCACTGCCTCCTGGCCTCAAGTGATCTGCCCCCCTCATCCTCCTGAGACCTGTGGTCTCAGCTATTCAGGAGGCTGAGGAGGGCACACACCACTACACCTGGCTAATTTTTGTATTTTTAGTAGAGATGGGATCTTGCTATGCTGCCTAGGCTGGCCTCAAGTGATCCTCCTGCCTTGGCCTCCCAAAGTGCTGTGATTACAGGTGTGAGCCTCCATGCCCAGCCAGAGATGCTCAGTTCCTGGTGAGTGCAGCTGAGGGACTAGGGTCCTCTCTACCAAACCCCTATCCATAAGATGCAGGCTCTATCTTAAGTGCAGCAGGCCACAAATGCTGGGGTCCCAGTTACCCTTGCCCCAACTCACTTGGAAGGCTGGTCCATGCTGGGGAGGGAAGAGCTGACGAGACCAGAGGCTACCACCCTGCCCAGCACGCAGAGGAGTGGCTCAGAGAGGTTGCCCAGGGAGGATGCAGCCTGTGCAGTAAATAATTTAATCTTGCGCAAAAAGATCTCTGGTCTTTGCCCTCAGCTTCTTGGAATATCATACCTAACAGGAGTGTCTCTGCCTGGGGACCTTGGGTCCCATTAGATAGTCTAACAATGTGACTTCAGATGGGGGCTGGCAGACCGGAAAGACCAGCAGTGTGGTTCAGGCTGAAGGCTTTGGGTGATGCCTGGGGAGTCTAGAGACAGAGATCAGCCCTGTGGGCAATCAGCGAAGCTTATGCAATGAAGCCCTAGTAAAAACTCTGAACACTGAGGCTCGATTGAGTTTCCCAGGTTGGCAATACTCCATGCATGTTGTCACACATAGTTACTGGAAAGGTAATGATGTGTCTTGATGCTGTGAGCGGCACTGTTCAGTAAAACTTTCTGCACTGAGGGATGTGTTTAAATCTGTGCTGTTCAATACATGTAGCTATTGACCACCTAGAATGGCCAGTGCCACTGAACAGCTGAATTTTAAATTAAATAAAATCAAATTAAAATTTAAATAACCACGTATGGTCAGTGGTTTGTGATTTGGATAACACAGCTCTGGCATCTCCAAATCCTCTTTCTTTTCCCCTGGTTATCTTTCTTGAGTAAACTATGTACTTTATTTTGTGTGGTGAGTCTAGTTTAATAAACATTTTCAACATAGATAAGAATAAATTGCCCTGAAAAAGAATAGTGAGAAACATTAGAAGCACTTGCAACAAAAAAGCTTGTTGCTATTTGGCTTTTAACTGGTTCTGGGACAGACAGATGCTGTGATTCCTAAAGTGGAATTTATGCTCATAAAGCTGGCTCTAAAAACTGTAAACTGAGTGGAACAAGGCCTGGTACACAGTGGGTACAGAAAAATACTTGCAGGATGAATGAGTAGACCATGTGATCAAAGGGCAAGCTGCATGATTTTTTTTTTTTTTTTGAGACGGAGTTTTGCTCTTCTTGCCCAGGCTGCAGTACAATAGAGTGATCTCGGCTCACCGCAACCTCGCCTCCTGGGTTCAAGCGCTTTTCCTGCCTCCGTCTCCCAGGTAGCTGGGATTACAGGCATGCACCACCATGCCTGGCTAATTTTGTATTTTTAATAGAGATGGTGTTTCATCATGTTGGTCAGGCTGGTCTTGAACTCCCGACCTCAGGTGATTTGTCCGCCTTGGCCTCCAAAGTGCTGGACTACAGGCGGGGAGGAGAATCCAGTCCCACTGCATGCTCATGACCACTGCATGAAAGCCTGACGCTCTATTTACTAGCTTTTGTGTGTGTGGTATTTTACTGATCATTTGACATTTCTAATAGCGTATAAGGTTGAGTATTCCACACATTTGCATACTAGTTGTATTTCTTCATTTAATTTTCTGCTCACGTCTCGTACTTCAGGATGTTCTTTGACCTCTGAGTTGCTGCCTTACGTCCTGAATCTAAGGCCCTGTTTGGACCCATATCCGGGCTAGGTTTGCTGACTTTGTCTTGTCCCAGTGCTCCTAGCTCTTCCATATTTGTTCTGGCCTCTGCTCCTCCTACCTCTACCGCAGCGTGGGGAGAGGGGACTCAGTGAACTCGGTTAGCGAGTTCTGTTGACCGTCTCCTCACCCGCTTCAGCCCCAGCCCCGCTGCCTGCCAAGCACATGCACACAGCTCTTCACTAAGTTAATTCACCTGCTTAATCTGAAGCCTCAGACCTTTCATCATGGGCCCTCGGAGGGCTGCAGATGTGTTTTGTCCATGCAGGGTTAACATGGTTTTGGAATTCGTTGCTTTCTATTCCAGTGGTTATTTTCATAACATCTTTTATAACAATGGAGAAATGTCACATTAGAAACTGGATTTTTCATCACTTAAAAAAAAAAATCACAAATTGCCAACAAGGCCACAGTTTCCACAGGACAATGCATGGCTGGAGCTGGGGTGGAGTGGACAGTTTCCGTTTCATCCTGTTCTCCACGTTCCCTGTTCTCTATGTCCCAGGAGCACAGGCTCAGGGTCAGAATCTATCCTTCAGGGTGTTTGTAGCGTCATTTCATTAAAATAGAGTTGAGAGGAAAGCAGGAAAATAAAAGCTAACTCAAGAGAGCTACGGTTTCAGAGAAAATGAAAGCGAGTGCGTCTGTCTGTGGAAGTGAACCTCACACCTGCTCTGTGTCTGTGGGGAGCCGTGCAGCACAAGGTTCCTGCCCGTTTCATGGACATATTTCACCCGCCGTCCACCGCTGAGAGCATCTGTGTTTATGATCCCTGTTTCAAAGACCCAGGTTTCAAACGGTTTTTCTTTGCATGGCAACTATGCAGAGTTGCTAGATGTATGGTAAAAAAATTTTTGGGCGGGGGGCTGGGTGCAGTGGCTCATGCCTGTAATCCCAGCACTTTGGGAGGCTGAGGTGGGCAGATCATGAGGTCAGGAGTTCAAGACCAGCTTGACCAATATAGTGAAATCCCGCCTCTACTAAAAAGACAAAAATTAGCTGGGCATGATGGTGCACGCCTGTCGTCCCAGCTACTTGGGAGGCCGAGGCAGGAGAATTGCTTGAACCTGGGAGGTGCAGAGGTTACAGTGAGCCGAGATCGTGCCACTGCACTCCAGAGTGGGTGACAGTGTGAAAGAAAAAGTCTGATTATTATTTATGGAGTTTTTAGAATAATGTATTTAGAAGTTTTACATTGGCATTAATGTTCTACTACAATAATGTCAGCTGCATATCTCAAGTGGAGAAGAAAACAGCAGCAAGCATATGCTGGGGAAATAACACGTCTCCACATTGAAGAATTTGATTTTTCAGTGCCCCCATGTACTCTGTGTCAGCTAGGGCTGCTATAACACAATGCCACAGACTGATTGGCTTAAATGACAGAAGATTTTTTCTCCCAGTTCTGGAGGCTGAGAAGTCCAAGATGTGGTGGTGACCCATTGGGTTCCTGGTGAAGGCTCTCTTCCTGGCTTACAGACAGCGGTCTGCTTGCTGTGAGCTCATGTGGTGGAGAGAGAGAGAGAGAGAGGGAGATCTCTGGTATCTCCACCTCCTCCTCTTCCTCCTCTTCTTCTTTTTTTGAGATGTAGTCTCGTTCTGTTGCCCAGGCTGGGAGTGTAGTGGCGCAATCTTCACTCACTGCAACCTCCGCCTCCTGGGTTCAAGCAATTCCTGTGCCTGAGCCTCCCGAGTAGCTGGGATTACAGGCAGGTGCCACCATGCCCGGCTAATTTTTGTCTTTTTAGTAGAGATGGGGTTTCACCATGTTGGCCAGGCTGGTCTGGAACTCCTGACCTCGGGTGATCCACTTTCTTCAGCCTCCCAAAGTGCTGGGGTTACAGGCGTGAGCCACCATGCCCAGCCTTGTCTCCTCATATAAGGGCACTAATGTTACCATGAAGGCCTCACCTTCATGATCTCATCACCCCCCTCAAAGGCTCCATGTCCAAATATCATCACATTGGGGATTAGGCTATCAATGTATGAATTTTGGCTGGGGCAGCGGAGGAGCACACAAGTCATGGCATCTTGTAAATAGAAAAATACACATTTATTTAAATGCTTTGCTGAATTCACAGTCAGATATTGGTACATGATTTCTCAGCCTATTACATGGGGTTGGATATACTTTTTGATGCTGAAAAGTAAAAGTGGGGAAATCTTGGTCTCAGACCAAGCAGACAAATGAGCTGCTGCTTACGATTCTGGTAACGGAAGTCTAAATTATCCACCATCCAAAGAACAACTGCAGGATAACATTTGTTTCAAGTTTCAATATAATTTACATGCAATTAATTGCACAGACCTTAAAAGTGTACAGTACAATGAGTTTTGATTAAGGCATACCCTTCCGAACATATTACTTAGAAAAATATAGAATATCTTAATCAACCAGAAAAGTTCCTCACGATGCTTCCAGCCAATCCCTTCACCTCTACCAGGCCAACCGGTGTTCTGATTTTATTTTACTGAAGATTACGTTTGCCTGTTCTTTAACTTCCTATAAGTAACATACTATAGTATGTTCATGTTGTAGGCAGTTTCTACAGTGGATCTCAATGGTCCCCGCCCCCTATGTTCACTCCCTTGTGTGACCTTTTCCCTTTGAATATGGAGTCCATCTAGGAACTTGCTTCTAATGCACAGAATACAGCTGAAGTGTTGGAATGGCCCTTCCGAGATCTGATTCCTAGAGTGTGGCTTCTGCCTTCTCTCTCTGTCTTTGATTCTTCTTACTGGCTTCCTCATCTGATGAAGGAAGCTGCCCTTGGGAGCTGCCCTGTGAGGAGGCCCACACAGCAGGGAATAACGGAGGGCAGCCAAATCCATGAGTGACTGGGCTGCTCTTTTCCCAGGTGAGCCTGGAGATGATGGCCACCTGGCTGGACTTTATTGCCACCTGTGAAAGACCTTGAGCCAGAGGACCCAGCTGATTCAATCCTGGATTCCTGACCCACAGAAATCATGAGATAATAAATGGCATTGTTTAAGCCACTAATTTTTGGATTAATTTGTTATACAGAATACACAACGAATGCAGTACTTTTCTGTGTTTGACTTCTTTTGCTTGACAAACTGTGATTCGTCCATGTTTTTGTGGGTAGAAGAGATATTCCTAAATGGCTTACTAAAAGCATAAAACCTATTAAGATAGTCAGCATAGGCTGGGTGTGGGGGCTCATGCCTGTAATCCCAGCACTTTGGGAGGCGAGACGGGCGGATCACGAGGTCAGGAGCTCAAGACCAGCCTGGCCAACATAATGAAATCCCATCTCTACTAAAAATACAAAATACTAGCCGGGAGCTTGTAATTCCAGCTACTTGGGAGGCTGAGGCAGGAGAATTGCTTGAACCCGGGAGGCAGAGGTTGCAGTGAGCTGAGATTGTGCCCTGCACTCCAGCCTGGGCAACGGTGCAAGACTTCGTCTAAAATAAAAAAAGACAGTATAAGAGAAAGCAGCAGTACAGAGAGGTAAACTGAGCACTGAAGCCACATTAGCCCTACACTTGCTGGATGGGGTGAAGGGGAGCTTCAGTGTTGATGGTATGGGGCAGAAATGAAGGTCAGGTAGAGAGTCTAATAGATGAACATTCAAAAAAGCCGGGGTCCCGACAGGTTTCTACATCCTCAGGGTAAGCGTGGTCCAGAATAAACGTGCTCCCAGACTGCAAAGAAATGCGCCTTGGCACTGAGCAGAGGAGGTGATGGTGACTGGAGATGACCAGAGAGCCGTCCTATGGGTTTATCCACACAGGCCAGTGTGGTGTGTCATGGCAGACCAAATTCACTGCACCTGCATGCTTTACAAAACTATGTATTTAGCCACGGACTTAATTTCCCAAATTGGAAGTTCCTCTAGGTATCTGGTAGAAGCAAATCCGGCTCCTCTGCGGAGGAACACAGCTTCATCAGAAAACCTCACAGAGAAATTTTCAGGCAAAATGGAATGTGCACAGGTGAAAATGATCAAGCACACAGGAAACCCGGCACCATGAGTGAGACCCACCAGAGACTGGAGCAGCAGAAAGGCGGACGCAGGCACCCGAATTGTTAAGCCAGATCACAAGACAATTACGCTAAGGTAAGAAAAGTCAAAAGTAAAAACACCTGCATGGAACAGAAAACCACAGGAAAATAAGCCTCAGTTTTGAAAAAAAGAAAAGGAACTTTTAGAAATGAAATTGATATCATTAAAATAAAAACCACAATGGCCGACGTAGCAATGATCAGACACATCTGAAGAGATAATCAGTGAACAGGAAGGACAGAGTGAGCAGGTCGAATTTCTTTCAGAGTTCTGAAACCATCTCTAAATACAGAGAAGGGAAAGGCCAAAAACCACATGGAAAACATCTCTCTACAATTAAGTCTGCACAGCTATACAAATGCAGGCACACACAGGATGGGAGTGTGCACATGCACACACAGACACACACGCACAGATGTTGTAACAGAACTCTCCGTATGGGTGGTAGTTACATGCAGCGGACAGACATCTATCTATGGAGCAACATGTGCTTACAGGACATGCGCATGGGATCCCATGTGGGTATTTCTGACTGATTTA
>PVKP010034468.1:0-24195 GCA_004027715.1 Plecturocebus donacophilus
CCACCTCTTGGGGTCAAGCGATTCTCCTGCCTCAGCCTCCCGAGTAGCTGGGATTACAGGCACCTGCCACCATGCTCAGCTAATTTTTGTATTTTTAATAGAGACGGGGTTTCACCATGTTGACTAGGCTGGTCTGGAACTCCTAACCTTAAGTAATCTGCCCATCTCGGCCTCCCAAAGTGCTGGAATTCTAGGAATCAGCCGCTGCATCTGGCTTTGTTTTAATATTTTTTCATTTACCCAAACAAATGTGTTTTAATGAGATAAGGGTGCCATCCCCAAATAAATACCTTCTGAATACCAATAGTCCTTAAGACTGTCATTCTAATGTGAAAATATGTGCTATGTATCCTACAAAAGATCATTTTTAAGGCCATTAAATTCAAAAGGTGGCTAATATATTAGGACAATTTCAGTTATCATCAACAGAAACCAAGTTCAGACTTATCTTAAGCAGAGGAGAGAATTGACTGACATGAAATGAAGAATCTAGGGGTAGTTCAGAGACATTTGCATCCAAGGTATAGGAGTACTCAGATTGGCCAGGCCAAGGTCAAGTGAGTGCCCCTGCAACTGGTGGGTTGTATAAGTGGTCAGTGCCACTCCAACAGCAGAGGCCTTCTGTGATGGAGAGAGCAGCCAGAGGGGTTCTGTAATTAGTAGAACAGTGTGCACAGGGTTCAGCTTCCCCTCTTCCTCCTCTTTTCATCAGCATGACTAATATTTATTGAGTTACTCATATTGAGTATTGAATATAATGTGCACTTTTATGTAGAACTTCACATGCGTTACCTCATTTAAACTTTGCAACCACAGGCAGGTATGGTTTTTATCTCTATAGTCAACAGATGACCCAACTGAAACATGGTGAAGGACCTAATTAGCTCAGAATCACACAGTAAGTGGTAGAGGCTGGTTTCAGACTCAAGGCTTCTAGTTCCAACTCAGTGCTCTTAATCAGCACTCATTTATGATTCTAGACATAGAAACTTTTCCCCATCCATAAGTGTCACTACATGTAGTGAAACTATCTGACATTCTAGAAAAAGGTTCTTCCTTCCTACCCAAAGCCTGTCCAGGTGGAGCACACAGAGGCAAACTGGGCAAGGTGGGAAGTTGCTCCAGGAGCCGCAGAGCAGCCCAACTCCCTCCTGCAGGAGGTCATAATGACACTGTTGCCCAGGTCCCTTTGCTTTTCGGTCTCATGTTCTTCTGGTTTGCCCCTGCTACTTAGAAACACTTTCTGGAAGCCAGGTCCACCAGTTTATCTGTTCTTCCAGCCCCTTCCAGTTCCCTGGTTTCTTAGGGGCCACTCTCTCCTGTGTGTGACCTTGGTTTCAGGTCCTGATTGCTCATGTTACTGCCCAGGAGAGCTCTAAGTGGGTACCACTGGGCAGACACTAGCCTTTGGCATTCTTGATCATTTCCTTTCCCCTCCTAAGAAAGTGTGTGTTTATTGTTCACTTTTAAATATCATCTGTCCTAAAAATCAAAAACCAAGAGGCATCTGGCTAAGATTAACAGGAACCAAATGTTACATACACAACAGAAGAAAGAATCTAACAGCATGGACTAGACAATTAATTTTCAGACATAGGACAACTGTCAGTGCAAGTGGGTGATCCCTGAAAGGAAGGAAACAAACTAATGAGCCCGACCTTGCCCCGGCTGACTGCCTGGAGGAATTTCCAAATTTACAGCCAAAGGCTGGAGCTGCAAGTAGACCATGGTAGCCTCCCTGAGTAGAGACAGGAGCTGGAAGAGCTTGGAGGTCAAGCAGGCAACAGTGCCCAGGACAAAGTAACAGAAGGCTGCATACTGAGAGGGCTCTGGAAATTGGAAGAACAACCTCTTGAGTTTTCATTTGAATCCTGTTGAGAGCATTGGCAATGGTAAATAATGTGAGGCTGAGGGGAGAACTACATTGGAGGAGCCAGGGAGCACTCACAGTCAAGCTTACACAGGGTTGCGAGGATTCGTGTGCCCATCAGCCATATTGGAAAATCCTGATAATTTTTGGACTATCAGAGCACTCAGAAGGATACTGTTATCATTAGTGGAGCAAAACTAGGCCTGAAGTTGCTCTGGGCCCTTATAAGAAAGCGTAAAAGTAAGGCTTTTATGCATGATTTCCCAACAATGGCACTATTGACTTCTTTCTGTGTGTTTTTTTTTTAATTGACTTCATTTTTAAAAAAAATTAATAGATTTTATTTTTCAGAGAACTTTTAGGTTTATAGAGGGAATTTCCATAAATCGCTAATTTCCCCTGTGGTACATTTGATAATATCAATTAAAGTCCGTAGTTTTCATTACAGCTCACTCTGTGTTGAACACTCCATGGGCTTTGACAAATGAAGAATGACATGTATCTTCCGTGATACTATCATGGAGTACTTTCCCTCCCAAAGATCTCCTCTGCTCCACCTGTCTATTCTTGTTCCCCAGCCCCACTGCTGGTGCCTGGGAACGATTGCTCTTCTACTGCCTCCATAGTTTTGCCTTTTCTAGAATCTCATACAGGAGGGATCCTAGAATAGGTAGCCTTTTCAAATTGGCGTCTTTCATTTGCATTATGCATTTCAGGTTTCTCCATGACATGTTATGGCTTACTAGCTCATCTGTTTGTATTGCTGACTAATATTTCTTAGTTTGGATGCACCACAGGTGGTTTATCCTTTCACTCATTGAAGGACATCTTGGTTGCTTCCGGTGTTTAAAAATTATGAATAAAACTGCTACAAACATTCATGTGCAGGTTTTTATGGAGACATGTTTTCCACTCATTTAGTTAATATGAAGGAGCACAATTGCTGGATTTAGGGTAAAAGTATGTTTTGTTTTGTAAGAAGCTGCCAAACTGCTTCCAAAGTGGCTGTACCATTTTACATTCCCACCAGCAACCTATAACAGTTCTTATTGCACTGCATCCTAGTCAGCATTTAGTGTTGTCAATGTTTTGGATTTTAGCCATTCTCATAGGCACGTGGTGGTAGCTGCTTGTTGTTTTGATTTGTAATTCCCTAATGGCATATGACATTGTGCATCCTTGCATATGTATATTTGCCACTTGTAGATATTTATTGGTGAAGTGTCTCTTCCTGCCTTTTGTCTTTATCTTTTCATCTTAACTGGTTTTTCAAGAGCAGACATTCTTAATTTTAATGAAATCTAGCTTATCAATTTTTTATCATGAGTTATGCTTTTGGTTGTAAAATGCACAACTAGATGCACAACTAAAAAGTCATCACCAAGCCCAGGATCACCTACATTTTCTCTTGTGTTATTTTCTAGGAGTTTCATAGTTTTAAGTTTTACATTTAGGTTTGTGAGCCATTTTGAGTTAATTTTTGTGAACAGTATAAGGTCTTTGTCAAAATTTACTTATTTTTGCATGTGGATGTCCAGTTCTAGCACTATTTGTTGTAAAGACTGTCTTTTCTACATTGAATTGCCTTTGCTCCTTTATCAAAAATCTTGATAATATTGAGTCTTCTTATCCATGAACGTATAATCTCTCTCCATTTATTTAGACCTCCTTTGACTTCTTTCTTTAGAGTTTTGTAGTTTTCATTATATAGCTCTTACACATTTTTTGTTAGAGTAATACAGATTTCTTTTTAATGCTTATATAAAAGGTATTGTGTTTTACATTTCACATTCCTGTTGTTCATTGCCGATCAATAAGAAAGCGATTGACTTTTTTATATTAACCTTGTATCCTGCAACTTTGCTATCATTGCTTGTTAATTCCAGGAGGTTTTTGTTCAGTACTTTGGGATTTTCTACATAGGTAATTATGTCACCTCCAAACAGACAATTTTATTTTTTTCTTCCCAATCTCCATCACGTTTATTTTCCTTTCTTGTCTAATTACATTACCTAGGACTTCCAGTATGGTCTTGAATAGAAGTGATGAGAAGGAACATCCTTGCCTTGTTCCTGATCTTAGCAGGAAAGCATCTAGTTTTCCTTCATTATTTATATTATTAAATGTAAGTTCTTTTGTAGATGTTCTTATCAAGTTCAAAAAGTTCTTCTTCTTGTTTGCTGAGAGCTTTTATCTGAGTAAGTGTTGGATTTTTAAAAAATGCTTTTTATGCATCTATTGATATGATTTTTCTTCAGCCTGTTGATGTGATGAATTACCTTAGTTCATTTTCAAATGTTGAAACAGCCTTGCATGCCTGAAATAAAGCCTACTTGGTCATGGTGTGTAATTCTTTTAATCATTGTTATGTTTCATTTGATAATATTTTGTTGAGAAAATATTTTTGCATTTGTGTT
The DNA here is from genome assembly GCA_004027715.1 of Plecturocebus donacophilus. NCBI lineage: Eukaryota > Metazoa > Chordata > Mammalia > Primates > Pitheciidae > Plecturocebus > Plecturocebus donacophilus. The sequence goes on from PVKP010034468.1 coordinate 4,288, forward strand.
CATAAGAAATAGTCTGTAGTTTTCGTTTCTTATAATGTCTTTGTCTGGCTTTGGTATTAGGGTAATGCTGACCTCATTTAATGAGTTAGGAAGTATTCCCTCTGCTTCTGTTTTCTGGAAGAAATTGTAAAGACTTGACATAATTTTTTACTTAAATGTTTGATAGAACTCACCAAACGTCCGGGTCTGTTGCTTTCTGTTTTAGAAAGTTACTAATTATTAATTAACTTCTTTGATATAGGCCTATTTATGTTATCTCCTTCTTACATGAGTTTTGGCAATTGTCTTTACAGGACGTGGTTCATTTCATGTATGTTATAAAATTTGTGGGCATAGAGTTGTTGATAGTGTTTCTTAATTTTCCTTTTAATGCCCCGTGCAATCCATAGTAATGTTCCTTTTTCATGTATGATATTAGTAATTTGTCTTCTCTCTCTCTCCTTTTTTAAAGTTAACCTAGCTAGAGGCTTAACAGTTTTATTGATATTTTCAAAGAACTTGCCTTTTTAAAAGTAGTATTTTATAATACAACAAAGTCTTTCCAATTCTTCGTTTCAGACCCTTGTAACATCACTGCCATATATCTCACTGATTTATAAGGTATTACTGTAACTAATGTATTTTGCTATTATTATTTTTAGGAAAATGCTGTCTGTTAGATTACTTAAGGATAAGAAAACAAGATTTTGTTTTATCTTCACATAGTCCTTCTCTAATGCCCTTTATATAGATACAAATGTCTGACCTATTTCATTTTCTTCCTTTCTGAAGAACTTTTAACTTTTTTTTTTCCAGGCAAATCTACTAGTGACACATTCCCTCAATTTCTAAGAAATTTTTTATTTTCTCACTTTGGAAGGAAAATTCTACCCCACACTCTTCTTACTCTCATGGTTTCTGAGGAGAAGGCTGATGTGATTCTTATTCTTGCGCCTCTATAGATAAGGTGATTTTTTTTTTTCCTCCAAAGTCTTAGACTTTTTTTCCTTTGTCTTTGATTGTCTGCAGTTTAAATATAATTTACTTTGATATATTTGGGAGAGGGGAATTTATACCACCTGGTGTTCTCTGATTTTTCTGGGGTCTATGGTTTGGCGTCTGTATTTAGTTTGGATTGGTTGGAAACTTTTCAGCCGTTGTTACTTCAAATATTTCTTCTGTTCCTTTTTCTTTCTTCTCTCTCTGGTATTCCCATTATGTGTACATTACACTTTTGTAATTGTCCTGCAATTATTGGATGATCTCTTCTGTATTTTTCATTCTTTTTCTCTTTGCATTTTAGTTCTGGAAGTTTCTATTGACATTTCTTCAAGCTCCCTGACTCTTACCTCAGTTGTGTCCAGTCTACTGATGTGCCTGTCAAAGGCCTTCTTCATTTTCATTGCAGTGTGTTTGATTTCTAGCATTTTCTCTTGATTCTTTCTTAAGTTTCCGTCTTTCAGTGTACATTGCATATCTGTGCTTGAATGTTGTCTACTCTTCCGCTGTGGCGCACTTAGCATATTAATTATAGTTGTTTTAAATTGACAGTCTGAAATTCCAGCATCTCTGCCACATCTGAGTCTGGTTCTGGTGCTTACTGTCTCTTCAAACTGTGTGTTTTTTTTTGTCTTTTAATGTGTCTAGGATTTTTTTGTTTAAACCTGGACATGATGTACTCATTAGGTAAAAGGAAGTGAGGTAAATAGGTCTTCAGTGGGAAATTTTATGTTTTTCTAGGGATTAGGCCGTGTTACTGCAGTAGCTGTGGTGTCAAAGGCTAAGCTTTTGTCTAGTGTCTCATTTTTGTCTCCTCTCTTGTCTGTAAGTTTCCTAGAGACTTCTTTCATCGGATGTGAATGGTGCAGTTCTTTCAGTTGTAATTTCCTGTTGTTATACAGGAGCATTACTGATGGTGTGGTAGAGTGTGGAGAGAGGGGTTGCGTTCTGTAACCCGGTGATCAGATCTCCGGGCCTGGGCTGTGGCCTTCACAAGTGCTTCTCAGTTCTTCCCCACCTCCTTAGGTGGACGCACCCTAGAGGAGGCTTGGGTTGGTGTTTCCCTTCCCACAGGCTGGTTAGGCTTTGGTAAAGTAGTTTCTTTTGAGGATCTTATTAAGAAGAATGGAATGCTTTGGCGGAAATCAAAATGGTTATTTTTCCTGTCTTGCTGGGAACATGAGAAGATTTTTCTTGATCTTAACGATGAGAACCTGTTGTAGGACTTCTGCAGGTGAAACTCATAAAAAGGTGGGATTCCCTGTAAGATTGGGCACCCCTGGAGCTTTTAACTCTCAAACCTGCCCCCTCCCCGCCTTCAACAATTTGCCAATCAGAGTTTAAACTTTCTTGCCTTGGTAGTAGTTTCTGTGGGAGGTTTCTGCTCTGGTGAGTTGTGATTCTCTATGTCTGCCTGCCTGTCTTTCCAGTTTGAGGAGCAGCAGTTTGCTCTGTGGACTCGATTCTCTGCTGAATCTAAGAAGAGTCTTGATTTTCAGTTTGTTCAGCTTCCTGCTCGTTAGGGTGGAGTGGTGACTTTCAGGTTCTTCCTGTGCAGGAGTGGAAACCTCAGGCCTGGACTACTTCCTTTTATCATTTCTTTTCTCCCCTCTTTCCATGGTTCTCCTTTCTCTCAGCTCTTCAGTGGCTCTGAACTGTCCTCTGTCTTCCTTCCCACCACCCCGCTCTGGAAGTTCAGGGGTCTGCCCTTTACCCTCTTCTCAGCCTACGTTGCTCTCCCGTAATGGCCGTATCTCCCTCTGTGGCTCTAATTAGCACCCAGACAGCGAAGTCTCCTTGGTCTCGTCAGCTTTGGTGTCCTGGGTGTCTGACATCTCAGGGGGTCTTCACAGTCGGTGTCTCCAAAACGGAGTTTATTTTTTGTTAGCCCTCCATCCTCCCATCGTTGCACCTTACCCTCCTCTCTCCTTTCACAAACACACCCAGATTCCCCTCTTCCTTTTTTTGTGTTCATTGTGCTGATACAGTGACTCTACCATCCACTTCCTTGTCCTAGTCAGAAACCTGAGTGTTATTCTAGACTGCTCTTTCTCATCACCCTCCACATCCAATCACGCACACAGTCCTGAGATGTTTACATCTCAGAGGAACAACACATTCATCCCTGACCCCACTGCCCTCTGTCAGTTTGCCCTCTGAAGCCTAGAAGTCTGTCCTGACAGCCCTCCCTGCCTCCTGCAGTCTACCCTCCATGCTGTCCACTGTGCAGTGTCCGGAAAACACAGCTGCTCCTCTGTGGCCTACAGAAGCTGCCTCCCACATGGCATCTGTAAGCAATTCATCCAGAGTGTAGTCATAAAATATTAGAAATTCTATGTGTATTTATTTTTCTTTATCTCAACTTATAAAAATCTTTTCTTTTTGCAATGTAATAAAATGTCACATGCACATACTTTATAAATGTACTTGTAGAAGGTTGAATACTCAACCATGGCGTATGGTTCTAGTTCCTCAGCTTGGTGGACCAGGCCCTCTGTTTTCTGACTCTTGCCTGCCTTTTCCAGACTCCACTCCCATTCTTTCTCCATTTATCCCTGCTTTGGGAACTGCTTCATCTTTAACCACATCCTTTCTAAAAGTTACCAGGCTAATTTATGTCATCATACTTTAGTTACACTGTTGCTTCTGCCCAGAATTCCTATTACGATTCCCATTTTCCATTCCTCATCCCAGTCCTGCCTTGCAAAGTCTGATTCCTTTTTCTTTTTTCTGTTTTTTTTTTTGTTTTGAGACAGAGTCTCACTCTGTCACCTAAGCTGGAGTGCGATCTCAGCTCACTGCAACCTCCGCCTCCTGGGTTCAAGCAATTCTCGTGCCTCAGTCTCTCAAGTAGCTGGGATTATAAGCACCTGCCACCACACCTGGCTAATTTTTATATTTTTAGTAGAGATAGGGTTTCACCATGTTGGCCAGGCTGTTCTTGAACTCCTGACCTCTTGATCTACCCGCCTCGGGCTCCCAAAGTGCTGGAATTACAGGCGTGACCCACTGAGCCCTACCAATTCTTTCTTAATTCCTGCCTGAGACACTCTTCCTAGTGCTACTCTGCATTCCACAAGTAAAGTAATCACGCTGTCCTTTGCCTTCTCATTGTGCAGTGCTCATTCATTCATCCTTCAGCATTGCCTATTGAGCGCGGACTTTGTGCCCGCTGCTCCAAGCCTGGGACACAGTGTAGTTTGTTCACATCTCTGCCTCCTTCAGTGCCAGCTGCTTAGACACAAAGGCTCTTCATTCCTCCCCTCCAGCACACTGCAGGTTTGCTGAGAGTATGCTTGAGCGAACAAACCAGGGAGCGAGGGCACTGGATCCTGAACGTCTCTTCCAACACTAAGATTCTGTGTAATGAAAAATCGGTTAGAAATTAAGGTGTAAATTTGTGGATATCCATAGCCAAAATCTCATTTGTTGTGCAGTTTATTTTCACTTACTAAACTTACTCATATAGTGGTAAATATAAGTTTGTATATATTTTATATATAAATTTGTGGGAACTATTTTATGGAACGAAGTGTTGTGGAATTCTAGAATCACAAAGTCAATTGAAAAAATGTATATTTTGGTAATCCCAAAAGGTAGAAGTGTAATGCGCACCTACAATATTCTAGAGCCATTATTTTTGAGTATGGTTATACATTTTGGTTTGACTTAATGACGCAAATCTAAACATTCAAATCACATATTTTAGATTTGCTTTGATTTATGTTGGAATATATAGGACATAAAAATTTATTTTTGGGTTAAGAATAATTCGCCTTACCAGTTTTGTTGTCCTTAATTTAAGATATTAACTATAAAACAGATAAATTAAGATCCAGTTATTTATATTCCAGGCATTTTTGTCATAAATGAATATTTTACTGGATGAGAACTTTAAATTCACTTACTATGCCTCATGATTTGTATTCATTTAATAGTTATATGATATAAGTTACAAGTTTCTAGAATATAACTCATCAGGTGAGAGTTACCATTATAACTGAAACATCGTATTTTGCATATAAATGTGTATAAGGAATATATACAGTGAGCAGTTGAGACAGTGCTTAATTGAGTTAGTGAAAGAGACAAAGATTAGGGAATGATATATCTACCTTAGTTACTGACTTACTGCTAATACTCGTAATAATCAGACTGTCGTTCTGAAGAAAACTATGTCTGAAAACCCCTCAGATGATAAAAATACACTTTTATGTTTGAATCCTTCTTAGCTCCAGTGATCTTAAGTGTTAAATGAAAAGTTAATTGAATTTACCTTCAGAAATTGAAATAAACAAAGATGCTGTTGAACCTCTATTCCTTCTCATAGGTATAATATTGAGCCCAGCCTATATTGCCCATTTTTCTCTCTTGGAGCATGCATGGAAGGCCTGAATATTTTGTTTAACAGACTGTTGGGGATTTCGTTATATGCAGAGCAGCCTGCAAAAGGAGAGGTGTGGAGTGAAGATGTCCGAAAACTGGTGAGCTCCCGCTCAGCCTACAGCTGCATGCGTTAGCCTTTGAGTTTGGGAGTTGAGTCAACAGCAGTTTCATCTTTACATAAACTTTGCCCTGATTGTGTCCCCTGCCTTATTTCTGCTTCACAAAAAAAATCTAAATTGCACTTCTGATTTAGGACACTGAATTAAGTATCTAAACATAAAACAGCAGAGTTCTCTAAAAAAAGTTTTTTAGGGCCGGGCTCACTGGCTCACGCCTGTGATCCCAGCACTTTGGGAGGCTGAGGCGGGCGGGTCACGAGGTCAAAAGATTGAGACTATCCTGGCCAATATGGTGAAACCCCATCTCTACTGAAAATACAAAAATTAGCTGAGCGTGGTGGTGCACACCTGTAGTCCCAGCTACTTGGGAAGCTGAGGCAGGAGCATCACTTGAACCCAGGAGGCGGTGGTTGCAGTGAGCCAGGATTGTGCCACTGCACTCCAGCCTGGCAACAGAGCAAGACTCTGTCTCAAAAAAAAAAAAAAAAGAAAAAGAAAAAAGACAGAGTTTTTTATGAACTTGATAGAAGGTTGAATATATAAGCACCTTCATATATTCACAAATTCTAGTTACAGAAAAATTGTTGATTACTTTGTATGTACCTCAGTCCTGTGTGTCCTGTTCGGTTAATTCTCAAATCCATTACATGAGAGACCTTTTTTTCTTTCCAACCCTCATCCCATGTTGTAGGGGCTTATGTTTGCATCAGATATTAATTTATGGCTTGTGTTCTGATTTATTTAACTTCTTTGATAATAACTTCAAGCCTAGCAATCATCCTTCTCTTGTGAGGGCCTGCTTTATTTGAGGCATGAATGTTTGAAATTTTTCCTCATAGGATTTGAGGCTTTATTGACCTGTGTGTTAGTCACTAAGGCTTTGTATTGTTTTGTTGTTTGATTTTTGCTAGCATGCGTACCACACTGTGCTTTTTTCACTATATTTTAAGAAATACAAACAATCTCTTTGTCTCTTGGCCATTTCTTGTGAGTGTAGAGTAGGTATGGTGGTGGGATTGAAAGGAGAGTCAGGGCAGGAAGACGTTCATCACTGCATTGATTTACCTCAATATCTGTTTGTATTATAAACTTCCAAAAAAGATAGAGATTGATAAAATGCAGAGATATAATAAAAAGAAAAACTTGTAAGAGGAAACTGAGAGGACAATATACAGGTGATTAAGAGGTTTCCCCAGAACTGCAGAATCTGCACTCCACTGAGGTCCAGCACTGTTCACTTCTGTATCCCAAGTGTCTTGAAGAGTCCCTGGCACCAAGTAGGTGCTTAATAGATGTTTGATGAATAATGAATATATACTTGCAGGTAATTTTAAAGCACAAAATTGAGGTTCTCTTTGATGGAATCATTAAATTCTGAAAGGACAAAGAAGGCAAGGTGGAGTGTAGCAGTTGAGTCTCCTATTAGCTGTGCCTCTCAGAGAGGCGATAGGTAGTTATACTGATGACTTTTAACTCAAGTGGGAGCTCCATTGTGGGGTTATAATTTGCTTGAGCATATATCATGACATTCTAGGATTTGAAGGAAAAAATAATTTTGCTGCTAAAATTGTCTAGCCAGCACTTCTTCTCAACTCTTGTGGGTGGTTGGTAAAGGTATTGTAGAGGATAGGCATTCAGGACAAAATGCCCTCGTGAGGAGGATTTCCTCTCCTGGACACAGAATTCTCAAACCAAAGTCATTCGAGAAATGGAGCAGAAGAAGATGTGGGGGAAAGAGAATCTATCTTGAGATAATGTGGGATGTAGAATGTAATTAAAATTTACATTAATTATTTCTATATGTGTGGCTGTAGATGTTTAATACACGGATTCTTATGTTAGGGATATGGTCCTACTTTTAGTGTATTGGATGGCCTCATTTACCACTACATTTAATTTTTTTTTCTAGGCTGTCGTTCATGAATCTGAAGGATTATTGGGGTACATTTACTGTGATTTTTTTCAGCGAGCAGACAAACCACATCAGGTGATCCTTTCTTTACAAACTGTTCTCTCTAGAACTCATCAGCAGTTCATATGTATTAACGTGAACTTTGTATTATTTTTAAAATTCCATGATATTTAAAAGTTATTAATGATGGTTACCAAATATATACATTTGAAATTAAGATAGAATTTTAACATTAAAAAGTTTATGGAAATAATTATATCAATCTACGTTTGTCACTTTTATCTGGGTCACGGCATTAATTATAGTAATAATGACAGCTGACATTTAATGAATCCTTATTTGTGCCAACCAGTGCACTGAGTCCTTTATACACATCAGCTTTTTAATGTTCACCTCAACCTTTTGACTAGGTTCTCACATTATGAGAAACTGAGGCCAGAGAGGTTAAGTTACTTGGCCAGAAGTGCTAGGATTTGAAGGCATACATTCTGAGTAGATCCCCAACTTTTAACTCTTTTCTACTTGACAATGAACTCTTTTCCATACTTGACAAGTCTAAAACTGCAGAAGATATTCCATGTGGAAACCTTACCAACCACCAAATAGCTTCTTATGTGGAAGACTTGAGGCAGCTCAGCTCCTTTCCTTTAGCTGTGGGCCAACTTTGACAGCCAGTCAGCTTTAGGAGTTTCATGCAGCTTGATGGGAAATGTCAAGAGTTTAGGTTATAAGTTATAACAGAAATAATATACCTTATATTTGAATAGTGATTCACAATTTCCAAAGTACAGATTTTAACAGATGTGAGCTTATGAAATCTGGACAGCCACTGTGGGATTTGACAAGGAAGCATTCTAGAGATGAGGCTTGCAGAGACAAATCATTTTCCAAGATGATTTGGCTAGTAGGTGTGAACGGTTAGAACAGGGTGCAGGTCACCAGACTCTGAGGCCAGTGTTCTTCCTCTTTGCTTAAATGGGTGGGTGGTGGAGACTCAACTTCAGCGATTAGGAGCCCTGGCTCCTGATAGTCAGTCAGCCTGGGTTCAGATCCAAGGTGCGGCAATTCTAGCTAGGTGTCCTTGGACATATTACTTAATATTTCTAAGACTAATTTTCGTTTTCTCATCTGAAAAGTGAGATACCTGCTGCATACGGTTGTTGGGAAGAGTAAGAATAAGGTGTATATATGTATATAAATAAGAATAGAATTAAGTTAAAGTTTGTTCTCACACATTTTGGTGAGATTTTATATTCATTGAAGCTGTTTTACTCTGTAGATTGCCGAATACTTTCTTCTTTTATGTTTTCTGATTCTTAAAGGATTGCCATTTCACAATCCGTGGAGGCAGATTAAAGGAAGATGGAGACTATCAACTCCCAGTTGTAGTTCTTATGCTGAATCTTCCCCGTTCCTCAAAGAGTTCTCCAACTTTGCTAACTCCTGGCATGATGGAAAATCTTTTCCATGAAATGGGACATGCCATGCATTCAATGCTGGGACGTACTCGTTACCAACACATCACTGGTGAGCCAAGAGGAGGGCTTTTATTTACTACAATCCTATACAAACATATATTTTCTTTTAAACTGGGAAAGGGGCTTTTCATTTGGAAAATGTGACCATTTCACCATGTCCGGTGGTCTTTATCTTAGATTGCCTCGTCCTGCCCTCACCATGGTTGTGCAGCCTGATCCTCTGGTGCTTTTTTCAACCTTGCTAAAAGCTTTCACCAGGGAATAATCTTAGTTGTCTGTCTTTAACGTTTGTTCCTTTTTACATTTGGCAGTGTTTTATATTGAATTTAAGTTTGTGGCTATGTATTTGTGAATAAAAAGGTATCTCCTTAATACCTACCACAGAATTAATAAGTAAGTGAATGAATGATGTCTATTTATATCCAAAATCAGAAAACAAAGCATGCTTAAAAAAGTAAGATGAAGTCCTATTAATTTTTCATATACTTTCCCCGTGTGAAATCATAGTTCTGCTTTGTAAGTTTTTTATGCTGTTATGTGGCCATATTTTATGATATTACAGACTTTTCCTCTTCATTGTCTTATCCTTAAGTCTTAAGCTCACTGTCACATCTGGTCAGCATTAGACCACTAATAAATTGTTGACATCCAGCATTTATTAACTAACTTTACACACAGTATTTTGGACAAGGAGAAGGTAGTGAAAAGACTTCAGGTGGGCTGAACAGAATCATTAAATGTCATCAAAATTTCTTACAGGATTTGTTGCTTTAAGTAATTTTGAGTTTAAAATATTGCTTTTCCTCACTGAGAATTGACTTTGTTACAAAAAGCAATAAATGGATAAAATAAAGTACTTGTAAAACAAAGGAAGGATAAAAGCATTAGGTAATGGAATTTAGTGAATTAAATACAAATGTTATATTAATATTAGAAATGTTTTAATTTGTGTTTCATGTATAGTCAGCATAGCTGAAGACAGGTTTGTTTGTAAAAGGTGTGAGCCATTACTTTATAAGGTGTTTTAGCAGCTGTGCAAATATTTTGTTTTACTTTTGATATAAAGGAAAATATATAGGATTATAATAAACTTTTCTGCAAATATGTACAATAATTTTATAGAAGCAAAATATTGATTTAATGAATTAAAGCTTATCATAGTTCATCAGAAGTACAAATAAAATTTTAAAGGGTACATAAAAAGTAAGATAAATATATTGATTTGATTCATGCCAGCTTTTTTTTTTTTCCCCTTGTTTTAGGGACCAGGTGCCCTACTGATTTCGCTGAGGTTCCTTCTATTCTGATGGAGTACTTTGCAAATGATTATCGAGTAGTTAACCAGTTTGCCAGACATTATCAGACTGGGCAGGTAGGAACAGTAATACTGTCATATTGTCCTTTGGGTTGTAATGGTTGGGATTTGTGACATCCTGGATAAGCTGAGCTCTTCTTACTTTTTCAGAACTCACCCTCTGTTAGTAACAAACCTTTTATTGTTTCTTTTTTTCCTGATTCCCTATCTTTTCTTTTTCCAAACTATAGAATCATAGTCCTAGCATATAGTCATGTGTCAAAAAATAGCTATCCTTTATTATATGCCTGGCAATCTACCATTTAGTCCTCATAACCATCCCTAAGGAAAGCACTTTATCCCCATTTTCTAGATGAAGAAACAAGCTTTGTATTGGAATAGGCATTCAAGCCTGTCTCACTTCTAAAAAGCCTTTGCTTCTGAATATTTATTCTGTTGGCCTGAATTTTTATGTTGTCTCATAAAACTGAACTGAGTGCCTTATTTTGCCAGTATACTTAGCATCTCTGTGATGCTTAATCTGAAAATTCCTTAATTTTAAGGCTTAGATTTCAATGACGCATTGTAGTATTAAAGATTTTTAAATTAAAATGTGAGATACCTTACACTAAGTTAGCTGTAAGTTGTCAACATTGTGCTGTTTACTGTTCACATGTACATTGGAAGATGTGTTCTTTCCCCTCCCTTGGAATTCTGATTATATTAGAACCGTATTATGTGAAGTGATGTTTTTCCCCCTCAGACTGTATATACTCCGTGGTACAAATGTAAATTGTATTCATCTTTGAATCCTTAGCACCTAGGATCTTGTTTCATACACACAAAAAAAAGCACTAAAAGAAATTGAATAAAGGGATGAATAGAATTAGAAACCAGAAGGACCTTAACTACCTTTATTTGTGACTCTTGGTCTGATTATGTCTCCAGATGTGTAATATTATTTGGTGATTTCTTTTTTTTTTTAACTTGATTTTATCTGTTATTGTCAACTGTAGAATAAACAGTGACCTTCTGGCAGGGCATGGTGGCTCATGCCTGTAATCCCAGCATTTTGGGAGGCTGAGGCAGGTGGATCGTTTGAACTTGTTCGAGACCAGCCTGGGCAACTTGGCAAAACCCTGTCTTTACTAAAAATACAAAAGCTAGCTGGGCGTAGTGGTGCATGCCTGTAGTCCCAGCTACTCAGGAGGCTGATGCAGGAGAATCACTTGAACCTAGAACCTGGGAGGCAGAGATTGCAGTGAGCTAAGATTGCACCACTGCACTCCAGCCTAGGCAACAGAGTGAGCCTCTGTTTCAAAAAAAAAAAAAAAAAGAATAATGAATGATATTCTGGATAACTAATCTGAGTAACTCTTTAGCATAATCTATTTCAGTTATTAAGGTGGGAAAATTGTGATCCAATTAACTACCCATCCATTAACTTACGAAGAATTGTCTGGGAATTATGTAGACTCGGCCAATAACAGACTGGCATACCCTACCATGTGACAGCGTAATCCATCTATGGCTACGCATTTTGGGAGCTGGGAATGATTAGAAGTTAAGTGATTGCTCCCTGCCTGAGGTGCCTTGGAGCAGAGTCAAGTGCAGGCAGGGCCACGGGGGAAGGCCCCCAGCTCTGCCTGGGGGAACTGGGGAGGCGCAGGAGGAGAAGCACGGGAGGAAGGCGGTAAGGGAAAAAAGACAGAAGGGACATTCGCCAGCCAGCTCTCAGCAGTACTCATCTGTTCCACTAAAAAATATTGAGGACATACTGAAGACAGAGAGACCCTTCGGTCAGAAAACACTTACTGAGTTTTAATGTTTACCAGTCGCCGTTCTCGGCATCTGAGAAACAGCCAAGAATAAGTCAGGCAACATCCCATTCTCCGCGGCCTTTAATTCCTGGGGAAACCGAGACGGAGCCTGACTGGGGCCTTGCCGCCCAAAGGCCAAGCCCGCGAGAGGCGAGGAGCAACCTCCAGACGGCCTGGGAGGCCCGGCCGGGAGCGGGGGCCAAGGGCTGAGGAGGAGGTGGACAGGGAAAGACACGGATTGGGTCTGCTGCTGCTAGGTGCTGCGGAGCACAGAGGGGAGTTTGAATCCTGATGGAGGGGAAACCCAGTAAAGGCTTTCAGGCGGAATCACATTTTTGCTTCCGGAAAATCACCGTCGTGTCAGGGAGGAGACAGACTGCAGGGGGTGAGGGTAGAGCCTAAGAGGCTTCCTGGAGATCGGCAGCTCAGGCTCCCAGGGCTCAGCCCGTCTCCGCTAATCCCGGCCGCACAGCCTCTCTTCAACTACCCTTGCTGGGCGGCCTCAGCCCTGGCGCCCCAGCCCGCTGCAGACAAGTACGTAGCTGTTGAGGGATCAGGGTGGGAGGCAAGAGACGGCGAAGGGGCCATCCCGCTTCCGCGGGTTCCGCCAAGGTCAGGCCGTGGGAGACGTGGGGAGCACTGGCACCCCTACGAGGGGTTTCTGCGAGTCCCAGGAGTCCGAGGTTTCGGAGGGCGCTGCTGCCAAGTGAGTGTGGTACAGGGCTGGCGCAGGAGGGCGTGGGAGGACACACGCAGGGGTGACTGCACAGGAGGACTGGGCCTTGCACAGTAGTCATTTTTTCTTTAAATCTGAAGTGGAAATTCAACACAAATACAAATGTTATTATTATTTTTTAAATTGCCATCTACTTACAGAACAAACAGAGGAGCAAAGACGGGCTGGAGCCACTGCTCCAAGTGTGATAAAAGGTCCCAAAGGAGAGCGCTTCCCAGTGCCTGTATTCTTACTAAATTCTTGTGTAAGAGGATGCATTGTTGAACTAGATGCAAGAAAACAAAAGTAAGCCCGAAGTCTAATCCAAGATAGATGAGATAGGAAGAAAAGTTCAAAACTTAGTTCAAAACTAAGCTGCTTTGAATTAATTCAAGTTTCAGACACAGAAGACGTGTCCAGTGCCCTTAAGGGACTTACAGACATAGTCTCTAAAGAATCTAAAATAATTTTGTGATTCCACGGAGAATGGAAAGCATGCCCAAAGGCAAGAAACATGTAAATGCTTTGAGCTTCACAAGGGCTTGCCTCTTCTTGTCACTAATTAAGGCACCAAGGAGGTTTATTTTCTGTTTTTTCAATTTTAAGGACAGTCCTAGCCTTAAGGATAAGAAGTTAATTCCCTAAAATCCAAGTCTTTGTAAATAAATGACATTTAAGCCCATAAGGAAAAAATAACAGGGCTGTATGTTTATGCTTAATTTCCTATCCTGCTGCATTTCAGGAAATGATTTCTTTAACATTATGAAATATATTCCAGAGAGCTCTCAGATAGAGGATCATCAGTGACTTATTAACACCTACAAGTATTTTATCAGAGCTGTATCATAGCATAGCCAATGAATTCCTTGTGGTGGAAGAATTAGAAGTATGCTTATCAGATTTGGAGGTGCCATGCAGCTGTCAGAGATAACAAATACCAGAGGTGCACATTCAAGATTCAGAATGTCTTGGCAAGCTACAACATCAAAGCTAAAGTAGAATTTATTGTAAATTAATCTTAAAGTCAATACCACAGTATGGAAGGAGTACAGACTTGGTTGCGGTCAGGTGTTTGGACATAATAAACTTAACATGGATCAATAGTCTAATGCAGTTTTCCCATAAATCTTCAAATTTAGGCCACATTAGTGGAGCTGTGGTGCCTAAAGACCCAAAGGTCATTGTTTCTCTTCTCAGTGCTTGTAGGTTTTAACCTTCAGTGTTACTTCTTCGCTGTTGCTCCAGATTAGCACAGAATTATGTATAGGTGGCCTCATTCTTCTGGAAGTATGATCCTTGTCCTTGCTAAACCTTTCTAAGGTGCGGTTTTTTTTTAATGTTTTGATTTTTGTGAAAGTGGGATCCCCTTGTTAGTTACCTATTTATATTTAATAGCTGTAGTAGTCCGTTCTCTGTTCCTTATAACAGAATACCTGAAAATGGGTAATTTATAAATCTGTTTTTGCAGTGTTGAAGGCTGAGACGTCCAAGGTCAAGGGGCTGCATCTGATGAGTGCCTTCCTACTCGCTGGGACTCTGCAGAATCCCGAGGTGGCTCAGAGCCTCACATGGCGAGGCCGCTGAGTGTGCTCACATGCTAGCTCAGGTTTCTCTTCCTCTTCTTATAAAGCCATGAGTCCCACTCCCGTGATAAGCCCTCATGACCCAGTCATCTCTCAATACTGCCCCACTGGGGCTTAAATTTCAACATGAGTTTTGGAGGGGACAGATATTCAAGCTATAGCAGTGGCATAGTGTGCTCTCTCCCCAAATCTGTCATAAAATCACAGGGGCTCTTTACAATCATTGGGTTCTTAGATTCAAAAAAAGAGGATAGTCTAAGCCCCTATAACCAACACTGAAAAAGGGCCAACCACCTCCACTGTGCAGTCTGATACCTGCCCCTTGACCTCTGCTGTGGTTAGAATATGGTGTGCTCTATTAAAATTTATGTTAAGACTTGGTACCCAATGTAGTGGTATTGATACGTGGTGCATTTGAGATGTGATTAGCTCCTTCAGATGGATACTGTCTCTCTCTGGAGCTGGGTTATCTGTCTCTGGAATGGATTCGTTCTCATGGGAACAGATTGGCAGGTTGTTATGAAGCGAGATTGCCTCTTGTATTTTGTCCTTTACATATGCACCGGGTTCCCTTTCCATTTCTCTGCCATGCTTTGATGCAGCACAAGGCTCTCACCAGAAGCTGCCAGATATGCCCAGTCTTGAAGTTCCTACTCCACAGAATCATAAGCTACACAAGCCTCTGTTCTTTATAATTTACCCAGTCTCAGATATTCTGTTACAGCAACACAAAACGGACTTAGGTAATTACCATCCCTACCCGCCTCTGTGGGGAAGCTAGGCTGTCCCCAGTGCCCAGATCATTTGGGTACCCAGAATTTTCATCTTCTTTCTTTCACTGTCCCCAGATCCTAATTCCTAATGAGGGCAGGATCTATTTGTGCCCTAGATTTGCGATTTCTTCACATCAGGTTTTAGGTAAATTTCTGAAAATGAGCAAAAGTCCAATACTTACTTTTCCTTTGCATTTCTAAGGTTCTCTTCCCATCCCACATTCTCAGACTGAATTTTCCCAGATATGTGACTATATGTGGCCAAATTGACTTAGCCCAGTCCCTGAGTAGTCCAGATGCTTGATTGCCCACCCTCTCCCCTGCTCTACAGTAGCTACCTCTGTTCCCTTTTGTCCTCAATTCCTCAGTTTCCAACTAACACCTCCACCCCTACAGCAACTTCCACTGCCCTCATTTTTACCCACAGTGCCCCTTTGTCCTCAGCATGTTGCCTGGAGCTGGGCTGCCAGTCCCAGTGTGGTTGATCAATTTCAGAGGCCCTGTGTTACCGTGACGCTGATGAACTGGAAACCATCCTGAGGGGTAACTGCTGCTTTAGGGTAAAACTGGAATTACTCCACATTAGGAGGGGTTTAAGAAAAGACATTTTTAGACTACAAGAATAAAACTCAAGTCTTTCACATACTGTTTGAAGGATACCATGTAAAAGGAAGAAAGTCATTCCAGTCATTCCAGAAAAAGCAGTATTACTAGTAATAGTGGAAGGGAAGTACAGTGAGGTTCACTTCAATTCAGGAGAGCCTTCCAATAAGTGATTAGAGCAGAAAGAGCGGCCTCTGCAAGTAATGAACTTATCTTTTATTTAATATATAATATTACAAAACAGTATTTATAGAAGGACCAGCTATGAAGCCATTCTCCAACCTAAGAAGGAAAACATTAGAACACGCTCCTCTCTAAACCCATCTCTGCCCCGCTTGCCTCCCAGAGGGCAGCACAGTGCTCAGTTCTTAATTATTTTTTTTGCCTCATTATCTATTGCTAAGAAGTGTGGTGTTTAGTTTTGTTTTTGAACTTTACAAAAATGGTATTTTGCTGTTTATAATCTTCTTTGATTAAAAAAAAAATATTTTATGCCTAAGATTCATCTGTGTTGCATGTAGCTGCAGTGTATTTTTTTCAGTTCCAGGTAATATTCCATCATTTATATATTCATTCTCCTGTCATGGGGCACACGGTTCTTCCAGGCTTTTGCTAGCTCATGTGCTACTGCTTGAACATTTTTATACTTTCCACTGTATATCCATATACAAGATTGGGACTGCTGGATTTGTAAGGTGTTCATGTCTTTAAGTTTATGAGATAATGCCAAATTGTTTTTCAAAATCTTTCTACTCATTTATACTCCTCTCAGCAATGGTTTCTATCGTGCAGCATCCTCACTGAATTTTAATATTGTCCAGAGTTTTAATTGTGCCCATTTTGTGGTTATAAAATGAAATACTATCGTAGTCTTAATTAGCAGCAGTGTTCTCTGGTTACTTTTAAGGTTTTTAAATTTTTTTTTCTGTTTTGTTTTGTCTTGTTTAGAGATAGGATCTTGCTAGGTTGCCCAGGCAGGCCCCTCAAACTCCTGGGTTGAAGCAGTCCTCCCGCCTCAGCCACCCAGGTAGCTGGGACTGCACTCATGTGCCACTGCACCTGGCTTGTTTTTCATTTTTGTTTTCTGTCAGATGTCTTTTTGTTTCATGCTCATTTTCCTACTTGGAAATTTGTCTTTTTCTTACTGATTTTCAGGAATTCTTAGTAGTTGAAATAATAATCCTTTTTTAGGCATATGTCTTGTCTTAGTTTACGGCTTGTGTGTTTACTTTTAATATTGTTGAGTTTATCAAGCTTATCTTTATAGTTCATAGTTTTTATATGTTATTTAAGAAGCCTTTGTTTTCTTAGAAGGCATCGGATATTCTGCTGCTTATTTTCTTTTGTGTGTGTGTGTGTGTGTGTGTGTGTGTGTGTGTGTGTGTGTGTGTGTGTGACAGAGTCTTACTCTGTCACCCAGGCTTACAGGCATACTACCCTGCCTGGCCAATTTCTCTATTTTTTAATAGAGACAGGATCTCACTGTATTGCCCAGGCTGCTTTCAAACTCCTGGCCTCAAGCAATCCTTCCACCTCAGCCTCCCAAAGTGGATTACAGACATGAGTCGCTATGCCCAGCCTCTTCAGTTTTCTTCTAAACGTTTTAATGTTTTCTTTTCTCTTACAATTTTTAATCAAGTTGGAAATTCTTTCTGGGTTTGGCATAAGACAGGAATCTATTTTACTTTCTTCCCTGTGAATAATAAACTGTCCCAGCACCATTTATTGAATAATTTATCTTTTCTTCAGTGACGTTACTCATGTACATGCAATCATCAGTTTGTGGGATTCTCTTTCATTCCATTGTTTAAGCTGTCTGTCCTAATATCACTGCCATGCTGTCTGTATTACTATGGCTTTGGAATAAGTTATACTGATAAGCTTCTTATTATTAATAAGTAATAATAAGCCTTGATATCTAGAAGGATAGGTCTTCCTCAATTTGTTCTTCCAAATTTCTTGTCTACTCTTGGACCTCTGTATTCTTTCATTTACATTTTAGAATCAGGTTATATATATATATATTTTTTTTTTTTTTTTTTTAATTCTAGTGAGCATTTGGTTGAGATTACATTAAATTTCTAGGTCAGTTTGGGAGTAGAACTGATATCTCTGAATACTGAATCTTTGAATCCATGAGTGTGGCATATCTCTTCATTTCTTGAGTCTTTTTCAAAAGTCTGAATAAAGTTTTAAAGTTTTCTTTCAAAGGGCCTTGATCAGCTTTTGTTGGGCTTTCTCCTGGATGTGCTACTTTTTTGATACTTTAAGTATATACAGATTGTTTGTTACTGGTGTTTAAAAATGCTGTTTATCCCTTATTGTATAGTGCCCTTATTTTCAGAAACTTTGCTAAACTTTCTTATTAATTCAAATAACTTGTCTACAGACTTTTAAAAGTTTTTTAACCAGATAATTACTTCTGCTGCACATAATGACAGTTTTATTTTTCCTTTCCAACCATGTATCTTTTCTCTTTACCTTGTTCTACTCTACTTATGAGAGCCTCTTTAATGCCGAGTAAAAGCAGTGGTATGGGTATTACTGCCTTGATCCTGGTGTTTAAAGGAAATGTTTTTAATATGTCACCATAAAAAAAGATGTTTATTACAGGTTTGTTGGAGATGTTAGGAAAAGGAAATTCCTTCCTGTCTCCAGTTTGCTACTTTTATTTTAATCATTAATGGGTATTGCATTTTATCGTATTTTTTCCTGTGTCTTTTGAGCTGTCAGATAGTTGTAAAGAAGAACAATCTTTACAATAGTTGTAAAGAACATTAATCTGTTAATGCAGTGAATGTTAACGTTAAACATAGGCCACCTTTGCATTTCAATGTTAAGCCACTTCGGTCCTAAATAATTATTTTTTAATGCAGAGCTGGCTTTAGTTTGCTAATTTTTTATTTTTATTTATTTTTATTTTTTTATTTTTTTGAAACAGAGTCTCCCTCTGTCTCTTAGGCTGGAATGCAGTGGTGAGATCTCCACTCAC
Source organism: Plecturocebus donacophilus (assembly GCA_004027715.1). Classification (NCBI taxonomy): domain Eukaryota; kingdom Metazoa; phylum Chordata; class Mammalia; order Primates; family Pitheciidae; genus Plecturocebus; species Plecturocebus donacophilus. Next base: position 22,941 of record PVKP010034468.1, read on the forward strand.
TGCAACTTCCGCCTCCTGGGTTCAAGCGATTCTCCCACCTCAGCTTCCTGAGTAGCTGGAATTACAGGTGTGTACCACCATGTCCAGCTAATTTTTGCATTTTCATAGAGGTGGAGTTTCACCATGTTGGCCAGGCTGGCCCTCAACTCCTGACCTCAGTTCATCCACCCACCTCGTAGTTTGCTAATATTTTTATATTCTTGATTTTTGCATTTATGTTTATGAGAGAGGGATTGCTTATGATTTTTCTTTGTCATATAATTCTTTGCTAGTGTTCACTTAAATATATACTATTTCATAAAATGAGTTGGTGAGTGTTTCTTCTTTTTCTTTTCTTTATGAGCATTTATTTTTTTATTTTTTATTTTTTTGAAAGAGAAGGAGAAAGAAAGACAGAGCAAAAGAAAGAAAAAAAAAGAATGAAAGGAAGAAAGAGGAAGAGAAAGAGGGAGAGAGAACGGGATTCTTGTTTTATTGCCCAGGCTAGAATGCAGTCTAAAAATGGGTATTAAAAACCTCTTTTATGCCAATAATTGTGCTTAACAGTGGAGACAGGAAGGAATAGGGGATGAAAATAACAAACAAGCAGCCAACCAATATTTTATTTAAACCTGTGAAATGCTATGCAATTGCTGAGGAGTGATTTACTTCCAATTATGTGGTCACTTTAAAAATAGGTGTCATGTGATACTGAGAAAAATGTATATTTTGTGGATTTGGGGAGGAGAGTTCTGTAAATATTTGTTAAGTCTAGTTGTTCCAGGTCTGAGTTCAAGTCCTGGATATCCTTGTTAATTTTCTATCTCGTTGATCTGTCTAATATTGACAGTGTAATGTTAAAGTCTCCCACTATGATAGTGTGGGAGTCTAAGTCTCTTTGTAAGTCATTAAGAACTTGCCCTATGTATCTGGGTGCTCCTGTAATGGGTGCGTATATATTTAAGATTGTTAGCTCTTCTTGTTGCATTGATCCTTTCACCATCATGTAATGTCCCCCTTTGTTTCTTATGGTCTTTGTTGTTTTAAAATCTGTTTTATCAGAGACGAAAATTGCAACTTCTGGTAATGCTAGCTGGCTGTTTTGCCCATTAGTTGATGTAGATTCTTCATTATGGTGATGCTCTTTACCTTTTGGTATGTTTTTGGAATGGCTGATACTGGTTGTTCCCGTCCATGTGTAGTGCTTCTTTCAGAAGCTCTTGTAAAGCAGGCCTGGTGGTGATGAAATCTCTGAGTACTTGCTTGTTCGCAAAAA
>PVKP010034469.1:0-24193 GCA_004027715.1 Plecturocebus donacophilus
TGATGAGGAGCTGCGATCCCCTGTAGGAGGAGAGGCATTCTGATTTCGGGTGTTCTCAGCCTTTTTGCACTGGTTTCTTCCCATCTTTGTGGATTTATCCACCTGTCGTCTTTGTAATTGCCGACTTTCAGATTGGGTCTCTGAGTGGACGTCCGGCTTGTTGGTGATGAAGTTTTTTCTGTTTCTTAGTTTTCCTTCGTGGGGCACCCCTTCCCTACAGAGCTGGGCCTTCCCGGGTTCAGCTGTGCTTGTTCTCAGTCCTCAGCACTTCCAATTGCTGTTCTCCTTGTGGGGATGGGACCGGCCGAGCCCGACTAAAAGGGCATCCAGTCCCGTACAATCTGCACCGAGAAGCGCCGCGCCGGCCAAAAGAATCGCGCTGGCGACCCGTGTGGCTCCTTCGCTGGGAATCTCCCAGTCTGTGGGCATCAAAAATTCGTCTGCAATTGCGGCATCCACTTGCTCTCTGCGCTTTCACTGGGAGCTGCAATCTTGAGCTGCTGCTACATGGCCATCTTGGATCTCTCTCCCTCCTGGATGTAATTTTAAGCAACTCACCATAACTACAGCTATCTAAACTGCCCTCAGCACTGACCCCATTTCCTATGTGCACCCCATTTCACTTCTCGGGTCCCTGCAGTGGCTTCCCCACATCTCCACACTCTCCTCAAATCCACTCACTCTGTACCACTCGCATGAGCTCTCAGCCCCCAGCTTTGCAGAGCAGAGAGAATGCAAACTCACTTGTATGCCTGTCTCTTCTGCACCTGAACATCTCCTCCTCCTACAAGCCTTTGATCTTAACCTCTCTGTATCTCTTTCCTCTTCTGTGAGGTGGCTATAATGATACCTTCCCCACAGAACTGTTGGAAGGATCTAATCAAGCAAGCCACGTAAATTAACAAGTGAGGGCCTTGTTTGTTGAGGCCTTCTGTTAATGATGGTCACCATTATTCTATGCTACCTCCTTCAGGAGCTCACATCATAAATAGTCCCTTGATCTCTTATAATTTTAATCTCTCTCTTGGCTCCTTCATTTCCTGAAAAATATGAGTTCTAAAATTGATGTTTTCCCTCAGCCATCCTCCTTGGGCCATTTCTAGGCTTTCTTTACTCACAGAGATCTTGATGGCCATATATGCAGTTTCCACAAACTTGTCTTCAATAAGAATTCATCAAAGACTCACTGATTTCCAAAGCAGAGGTCAAGATCTTCTGTGGTCCTTGCCCCCCTTCACTGCATGGCTACATTTAAAATGCTAAGGGAAGGGAGCTCTACAGAGGCAGGAATAGTCAGTGGTGTCAATTGCAGCTACTTGATGCATGATCCATTTTGAGTTAATTTTTACATAAGATTTTAGGTTTAAATTGAGGCTGGGTTTTTGGCCTGTGGATATCCAACATTATTTATTCAAAAGACTGTCCTCCCTTCATTGAATTGCTTTTTCATCTTTGTCAAAAATCAATTGACCATAGCTGTCAAGATCACACAGTCTTGATTAATATAGCTATGTAATAAGTCTTGGAATCAAGTAGACTGATTCCTCTGACTTTATTCTTGTGAAAGTTGCTTTAGCTGTTCCAGTTCCTTTACCAATCCACATACATTTTGAAAATAATATGCAATAGATTTTTGCTGGGATTTTAACAGGAATTGCATTAAACATGTATGTCAATTTGGGGAGAATTGACACTATGTTGATTCTTCTAATCCATGAACATGGCATGTTTCTCCACTTACTTAGATTGTCTTTGATTTCTTTCATTGGCATTTTGTAGTTTTCAGCAAACAAGTCCTATATGTGTTTTTTTCTTTTTTTATATTGACAGATAAAGTTGTATGTATTTGTTGTGTACAAGATAATGTTTTGAAGCACATATGCATTGTGGAATGACTAACTCCAGTCAGTTAACATATGCATTACCTCATATAATGAGAGGTTAGAACACTTTATCCACCATCAAAGCATTTTTCAAGAATACAATATTATTATTAACTATAGTCACCATGTTGTACAATAGATCTCTTGAACTTATCTAACTGAAATTTTGTATGCTTTGACCAACATTTCCCCAACTCCCTTCTACCCCAATCACTCCAGGCACTGGTAACCATCATTCTGTTCTCTACTTCCATGGATCAACTTTTTTGGTTCCACCTAGGAGTGAGAGCATGTGGTATTTTTCCTTCTGTGCCAGGCTTATTTTACTTAACCTAATGTTCTCCAGATTTATCCAAGCTGTTACACACAATAGGGCTTCCCCCTTTTTTATGGCTGAGCAGTATTCTATTGTGTATATATACATTTTTTTCATCCATTCATCCTTTGATGGACACTTAGGTTGATTCCATATATTGGCTATTGTGAATAATACTGCAGTAAACAAGGAAATGCAGATATCTCTTTGACATACTGATTTCATTTCCCTTGGATATATAACCAGTAGGGGGATTGCTGGATCATATGGTAGTTCTATTTTTAAGTTTTTAAGGAATCTCTATACTGATTTCCATAATGTACTAATTTACATTCCCACCAACAGTATACAAGGGTTCCCTTTTTTCCACATCCTTGCCAACACTTGCTGTCTTTCATCTTTTTGAAAATAGTCATTCTGACAGGTGTGAGGTGATGATCTCATTTTGGTTTTGACTTGTACTTCTCTGATGATTACTGATAGTGAACATTTTTTGATAAATCTATTTGGCCATTTGTATGTTTTCTGAGAAATGTCTATTCAGGTGTTTTACCCATTTTTAAATTGAGTTGTTTTCATGCTGTTGGGGTCTTTCAATTATTTATTTTGGATATTAACCTCTTGTCGGATGTATAGTTAACAAATATTTTCTCTCATTCTGTAGGTTTTCTCTTTACTGTTGATTGTTTCCTTTTTTGTATAGAAACTTTTTAGTTTGATGCAATCCCATTTGTCTATCTTTGCTTTTGTCATCTGTGCCTATACATGTTTTCTTAAGATTTATGTCTATTTCACTTTTTCTGGGTGTCCATGTGCTCATTGCTAGTGTATAGAAAAAAAGTAGCCTTTTGTATATTGATCTTTTAACTTGTGACCTTGCTAAACGGATTTATTTGTTCTAGGAAATTTTTTTTTGGTAGATTCCTTGGGATTTTTTTATGTGGATCATCATTTTATCTGCAACTAGGGATGGTTTTGTTTTTTCCTTTTCAATCTATATGCCATTTTTTTCATTTTGTTTCCTTATAGTGCTGGCTAGGATAACCTATATTGACTAGCAGTGGCACAAGTAGGCATCCTTGTCTTGTTCTGAATTGTAAGGGGGAGTATTTAGCCATTCACCATTAAATCTGATGTTAGCTGTAGGTTTTTTGTAGATGTTCTTTATCAAGTTGAGGAAGCTACCCTCGCTCCCTACTTTTCTGAGAGTTTTTATCATGAATGGGTGTCGAATTTTGTCACATGCTTTTTCTGCATCAGTTGATATGATTTTGTGATTTTTCTTCCTTAGCTTATTAAGATGGTGGATTACATTGATTGTTTTTCAAATATTGAACCAGCCTTACATTTTTTTAATAAACCCCATTTATGTGGTGTCTAATTCTTCTTATGTGTTGCTGAATTCTATTTGCAAATATTTTATTTAAAAATTTTAATATCTATATGAATGATAGATATTGCTCTGTAGTTTTCTTTTTGTAGCATCTTTGGTTTTTGGTATCAGGCTAATATTGGCTTCATAAAAAATTTGGAAGGGTTTCCTTCTCTTTCGTTTTCTGGATGAGATCGGTATTAATTCTTTAAATGTTTGGAAGAGTGCTCCAGCTTTTAAAAACTGTTGATGCTGGGGACACAATCTGGCCCAAATAAATCTGAATCTCTGGGGGTGGGGCTTGGGCATAGGTAGTTGTCAAAAGCTACCCAGGTGAGCTTAATGTGCAACCAGCTATGGAACTAAGTGTTGGTTGTGGACTTCTTGAAGCCAATATAGAAGCGTGAAGGAAGTAGAATCCATCTGAGGAATGTCATGAATTAAACAGCTGTGAGGTTTAGAGAGTTCAGCTCTGAGACACACCCCCGGAGGCGCTGGTATTTTCAGGATACCATGCAGTGTAAGAGAGATATTGGTTGTATAAGACATGTGGGTTTGACTCGGCTGCTTGATAGCCATAAATTCCTTAGCAATTTCAGCTTTCTCATCTGTAAAATGTGACTCCTTGAGTTGTTTTGAGGATAAAATGAGATAGTAGTTGTAAAAATGCTTTGGAACTCACAGCCTTTTGGGAAAGTAAAAAATGATGTTTCTGTAGGCCCCAGCTTCTCCCTTACTGCAACTGTGTCCTGATTCCTAGTAAGTCCCTCTGGGAAGCCAATGGGAGGCTTGTGACTCCTGCTGGCTGTAAGGGAAACATCCTCTTCTCTGCTCACTTACTCTGACCATGGAGTTTGGGCTCTGATAGTAGGGATGGGGCCCTGGAAACAGAGAGAAAGGACTTTGACCTTGACTGTGCTCACCTTCCTGTAGGAACATGCTTGCTAACTCAGCCAGCGTGAGGATCCTCATCAAGGGAGGCAAGGTGGTAAATGATGACTGCACCCATGAGGCTGACGTCTACATTGAGAATGGCATCATCCAGCAGGTGGGCCGCGAGCTCATGATCCCTGGTGGGGCCAAGGTGATTGATGCCACAGGAAAACTGGTGATCCCTGGTGGCATTGACACCAGCACCCACTTCCACCAGACCTTCATGAATGCCACGTGCGTGGACGACTTCTACCATGGGACCAAGGTAATGCTCCTGTTTGCCAAAGGTGGCTTCCTCTTTGGCTCTGTCATTCTGCTTCTGGGGCTGCTCCAGACTAGACTCATGTGAACTAGGTGTTCCCAGGGTATTGCTGGCAGAAGAAGGGTGTGTCAGGGGCCACTATGGCAACTAGAGTAGGGATTTCCAGCTTCATGTCACAGATTTCCATAATTACAGAAAAGAAGGCATTTAGACCTATTTGCTAATCATATCATTTACCCAGGCTGAGAACCAATTTTATTTTTATATTTTTATGCCATGTAATACAAACCTAGAGGAAGAAGAGAATAAGCTGGTGGTTGTTATTGTGTCGGGAAGTGGGTTGGTCTGATGGACTTCTTTGTGTATGATAAACTGAATTAAATCCCCAAAGACTGAAAGACAAATATGCCTCTTCTAGATGATGAAACAGCTTCTATTACCTCTCCTAGTTTGTTTGTTATTTTGAAAAAAATAACTGGAAAATTGCTGGTGGTGGGTTCTCTTTTCAGAGTGAGTTACCTTGGACAATATTTAACAGTTACTGAGCTGGACCTGAGCTACTGTAAGTTCCTAACTGCCAAATACAAAAATTCAGAAGAAAAACTACGAGGAGACTACATTCTGCAAAAAGAGCCATGAATGGGCTTTTTTTACCCTTCCTATGTGCTCCAGAAACCTCTGTCATTGCTGTCATCCCTCTTCCTTGTGATTTTCTATCTCATGCTGGCCTCTCCCCAGACATCAAACTGTGGGCTCTTTGAGGGCAAGTTCTGGCCATTTTCCTCTGCTTTCCCAGAGCCTGGACTGACCTGGAACTAGAGTAGCTGTCCTGTAAGTGTGCAGGCAGAGCCCAGGCCTGTGGACACAGCTTGATGGGCCAGCCCCACCCAGGCAGATGGCCCTTAAGGTCTCCTTGAAGACATGCCCCCTTCCCAATCTAGGGGCTGCAGACCAGACCCTGGGAAGGCTGGGCTATGTGGAGTCACAATAGCCATTGCCCAGATGTGCTGAGGCAAGGATGCTCCCTGGCCTAACCCTCTGGCATCAGGGCTACGCCTGCTCACTCTAGCCAAGCCCAGGGAAGACAGGTGGTAGGCAGACCCTCCCTGCTTCTGAGAATTCCCCCAGACCCTGCAAATGATGTTTTGATTATGAAATGGGGAGGCCTATCCTCATAAACTCAGGGTCCTCTTGCCGATTGCCTGGTGACAGTCAGAACCTTTCTGAAGTAAGTGACATATCCAGCTCACCATCCTCATGCACCGGGCTGGGGGAGAGGCAAGCCTGTGGTTATTGTTGTCATTTTCACTGAAGTATAGCATATATACAGAGAAGTGCAGAAATTTGAAGTACACAGAATTGCCACAGTTTAATACACTTGTAACCAGCTCCCAAGTCAAGACACCAAATTTTACCAGCACCCAGAAGCTCCTCCAGTCACAGGTCCCCACAAGGGATAACCACTATCCTGACTTCTAATGGGCTTTTTAAAATAACAGCTTCATTGAGACATAATTCACATGTCATACAGTTCACAAATTTAAAGTGTGTAAGTCAATGGTTTTGGTGTATTTATCACAGCTTGGTTTTGTCTGTCTATGTAGATGAAATGAAGCAGTATGTACCTTTGCATTGGCTTCTTTTGCTCAAAAATTCATAAATTCATTCACTTTCATTGCTTAATACTATTCCACTGCATAATATACCACATAGCAACTATCTCTCTGTCAGTGGGCATTTGGGTCATTGCTTGTTTTAGGCTATTACAAACATTGTCACTGTGAACATGTTCTTGTTCATGTCTTCAGCAAACATGCCTGTATACATTTTGTTGGGCACATACTCCTAGGAATGGAGTTGCAGGGTCCATAGGGTACATGTATATTCAGCTTTAATAGGTAATGCCAAATAGTTTTCCAGGCTGGTTGTAACAATTTATGCTCCCAGCAGTAGTGTAAGAGATGCCACAGTTTTTAACATTGACATCACCAGTCCATGCTGGGGTCCATTCTGTAGTATGCTCAGGCCTTGCACTAAAAATGCACCTTCCTAGTTTCTGTCCCTGTTTTGGGGTGTCCTTTAGGGCAGGGTCAGGTGCCACACTGTCACTATGCTATCTGCTAGCCTTGCGGAGGGCAGACTGGCCTCCTTTGTCTCATTTTTCACATTGTCATCTGCTGGGGCCTCATTAGACAAGAGTGACTGCTTTTCCCCTGAGAGCCATCAGCTCTTTAAGCTGATGTAGAGCTCTGTACACATCTTTATGCAAGGTGGTGGGCAACTCTTGATCTTTTCTGCTTCTCATCCACATGAGCAGCTGCCTCCAGAAAACATCTAAAGGCTCTTGTGTGATGAAAGGCCCCAGATCTCCCATTTCTGCAGGTTTAGGCTGCCTCAGGAGCCCCAGTCCATGTCAAGCCCTAGTGGTAGGGAATTTAAGAGACCTAACTCCAAGCCACCTTGGCAACTGGTGTCACTTAAACTGACACTTTGTTATATCCATGCCCTAAGCACGATCGTAATTCTCCCTGTGCCCCAGCCCTCACATTAAGCCTCTGTTGTGGTGGCCTCGTTCTACCTGGACTCCGTTAGTAGATCCTGGCCAGGGTCCTGAAATTCCTGCCTCTGACCCCTCCACTCCACACCAAGATTTCTCCTTTACATTGTGGCTCCTACAGCCAAATGGTGTGACTTCCCACTTTCTCTTGTTCCTGAAAATCTCCTGGGGAGAGAAAATGCTCTCCTACTGAAACGCTGATGGGGATGGGTGGATTTAATTATCCACACCGCCTGTGGCACCCGTGCAGAGGCTGGGCACCATGATGGACGCTGCTGACCTACTTAGTATGCTCTGAGAAAGGTTGATTCACTTTAAGCATCTGGGTTTATAATAGAACAGTAATCCCAAGGAAAATCTCACCCGAGCGATTAGCCAAGAAAGAAGGAGAGATCAAGTTGCATCTTTTTGTTCTTGTCAGACAGATCGCAGTGCTCTGAACCCTGCACATAACCACCCCACCACCCCCCCTCTACTCCCCTGCTTGTTGATTTGGTAGCAGCAGCAGCCAGGACTAGAAAAACAAAACAGTTGAAAGCCTGGCCTTTCTGAGAACATCTGGGCCTCCATTGTACTTGGTCTCCAGGGATTTCTCTCCAGCACTTCTTCAGCCCACGCCTCACTGGCCCCCGCCTCTGAAAGAGGCTGTGGCAGGCTCTGCCTGGCTCCCCTGCTCACAGCCTGGTCACTTGACTCTCCTCCCTGCCCCAGGCACCACCACCCCCATACCCTACCACCTGCAGGCCCCGCCTTCCCCAGGCCCAGAACTGGGGTTTCCAGAAGGTTCCAGGACCACCTGCTCGCTAACAGTACAGACCCCATTCCGGAAAGCAGGTTATCTCCATGGGGTGGCAGGGGGAGAGGAAGTGAGGAAGGAGAGCCAGTGACACCAGCTGTGTTCACAAAGGACCAGAAATTTAGTCTGGTTGAGGGGTCTCATATTATTATTCTGCTTAAGTAGATGTTGCACTTAGTCTCTTTCGTACGTATCTAAGTATTGCAGAGTAAAGAATGTTCCTACAGGCTCTTGAGTTCCATCCACCAATGTCTCTCTAGGGCCAGGTGAAAATCATCAGAATCAGGTTTTTAAAGCTATGGGCATTCACAAGCAAACCAGGTATGTGGCAAAATAAAAATAGAAATAAAAATAAATACAGGTATCAGCCCCTCACTAAGATATTGATAGAGAGGGCAGACATGTGCAACTGAACAAGCTTCCTATGTACCTTTTCTGCCTCCCTCTTCCCCAAAAATATTTTAAGAACCGCTGTGTAGGCCAGTGATTTTCACCCTTTGGAAGCAAATTACATTAGAACTGTCAGGTGTGTAAACCAGAGCAGCTCCATCTTAAATAGGGTCTGGGTAAAATGAGACTAAGACCTACTAGGCTGCATTCCCAGACGGTTAAGGCATTCTAAGTCATAAGGTGAGGTAGGTCAGCACAAGATACATGTCATAAAGACCGTGCTGATAAAATAGCTTGCAGTAAAGAAGCCAGGCAGGTCCCACCAAAGCCAAGATGGCCACAAGAAGTGACCTCTGGTTGTCCTCTGCTACACTTCCACCAGTGCCATGACAGTTAATAAATGCCATGGCAACATCAGGAAGTTACCCTAGATGGTCTGAAAAAGGCAGGTATGAATATCCACCTCTTGTTTAGCATATCACCAAGAAATGACCTTAAAAATGGGCCCTGGGGCTGCTCTGTCTATGGAGTAGCCATTCTTTTATTCCTCTGCTTTTTTTTTTTTTTTGTGAGATGTAGTCTTGCACTGTCACCCAGGCTGGAGTGCAAAGACGCGATCTCGGCTCACTGCAACCTCCGCCTCCCGGGTTCACAGGATTCTCCCACCTCAGCCTCCCGAGTAGCTAGGATGACAGGCGTACACTACCACACCTGGCTAATTTTTTTGTATTTTTAGTAGAGATGGAGTTTCGCTGTGTTGGCCAGACTGGTTTTGAACTCCTGGCCTTGTGATTCCCCCTGCCTCAGCCTCCTAAATATTATTCTTCTTTCTTAATAAACTTGCTTTTGCTTTGCACTGTAAACTTGCCCTAAATTCTTTCTTGCACAAAATCCAAAAACCCTCTCTTGGGGTCTGGATAGGGACCCCTTTCCTGTAATAGAACCACTTGGGGAATTTTTGAAAGATCCAGTGTCCAGTCTCCAGCCCAGACCAGTAAATTCAATGCCTCTAGGTCTGTGTCCTCCCTGTCATCCCTGGTGATTATGAGGAACTCTGAGGGGTTTCGAGTGGCACAGGCTGTACTCCTGTTGCCCGTCTGACCCTCACTTGTGAGCCAGGACTGACATCCAAATCCCCTGCGTCTGCCTTGGGGAAGCTTGTGCCTGTCGTGTGTGCGTGTGTGTGTTTGAGATGGAGTCTTGCTGTGACGCCTAGGCTGTAGTGCAGTGGCGTGATATTGGCTCACTGCAACCTCTGCCTTACAGGTTCGAGCGTTTCTCCTGCCTCAGCCTCCTGAGCAGCTGGGATTACAGGCGCACGCCACCACACCTGACTAATTTTTGTGTTTCTAGTATAGACAGGGTTTCACCATATTGGACAGACTGGTCTCGAACTCCTGACCTCGTGATCCACCCACCTTGGCCTCCCAAAGTGTTGGGATTACAGGCATGAGCCACTGAGGCCTGTCTTGTTTTGACCTTGCTGGTCTTTCTTATTTGCTTGTCTCTTTCTATTCACATTGCAATGACCCCTGGTTGGGCTTCCACACACCAGCCCAGGGCCCAGAGCTTCTGTGCTTGTTAAGCTCCCTAGCCCAGTGTCCTGCCCTCTTGTCTGTACCTATGGCAATCATCAGTGAGAGAGAAGTTGGCAGTGGCAGAGATGCCATCAAACAGAGGTCCACTTGGGGCTGGCCCTCTTCTCTGAGGGTCCAGAGACTCCCTCTTGTCTGTGCCAGAGGCTATCCAGTCCCAGAGACAGCTTCTCACCAATTCAGAATTAGCATCGAAGAATCTTACAGGCAACCTGTGGGGGAAGCCATATCCTGACCAAGAGTGCTTGTGCAGCATGGGACCAGCTTAGGGAACAGCCGGTAGCGCAGGTTAGGGTGGACTGCCACCCCCTACCCCCACGAAGGATTCTGCCCTTCCCTGCCCTTTCACTGCAGAGGCCTGGACCCCATCTGGTAGGGCCCTGAAGGTATGCTCCATAGGACATAAATGAATTCCCACTGGTGCCCAGTCCTGCCAGCTTCCTTACCAAGGATCCCATTTGTCCACTTGGCAGGTTGCTTTTGCTACTTTTGTCTTCAAAATGTGCTCTTGTGGAATGAAGCCTATAAATGCTACTCACTTCCTTTCTTCTATTTCAACTCCAGTATCCTGTTTCTGTTAAATGCTGGCCAGGATTTTGTTCCCATCTTTAAGCTCTGCAATGACACTTCCTGCTCGTGGGGATCCAGACTCATACAGTCTTGCTTATTAATTGATGTTCTCAAGTTCACATATCTCTCCATCCCTGTAAGAAGCTGGATGGCACCTTAGAAATCATCTAGTCCCACCTACCCATTGATAGGAGACCCAGAGAGAATGCAGGAATCTGCCAGGTGCTGTGACTTATGCCTATAATCCCAGCACTTTGGGAGGCCAAGCAGAGAGGATCACTTGAGCCCAGGAGTTTGAGAACAGCCTGGGAAACATGGCAAAACCCCATCTCTGCAAAAATTAGCCAGGCATGAAGGTGTAGACTTGTAGTCCCAGCTACTCCGGAGGCTGAGTGGGGAGGATCACCTGAGCCCAGGAAAGTCGAGGCTGCAGTGAGGTGTGATTGCTCCACTGCACTCCAGCCTGGTGACAGAGGGTGGCCCTGTCTCAAAACAAAAACAAGAACAGAAGTTTGAGGATGCATGAGTAGCCCAAGTCCCAGGGCCAGTTGGACCAGAAGGCAGGTTTCTCAGCCTTTCACCACCCCATTCAGGGCCTCCTGAGACCTCACGACTGAACACTCACTGCTTTCAGCCTGTGACCTCTTGGTTGGCTGCAGCAGATATTTCTCTTGCTACTCTATGGCCCCAAATTTCCTTGAACCAGATGAGAGTGTCTCAGAATGGACACACATCAGGCAGGCAGCTGAGTGAGCTCTCTGCCTGCCCAAGACAGTAGCTTTATATAATGCCACTCCTCCCTGCAGGAATAACTGATGTCAGTGCCTTAGAGCTAAACAGTTTTTACTAAGTATAAATGGTGGTTGTAAGGATTAGATGAGATGATGCATAACAAATGCTTCACAGTACCTGACACAGAATACACATAAAATAAATGTTAGCCCCCATGCTGGGACTACCTGCTTCCACCTCAGGCTCTTTTCTTCCAGTTCCTTGAGAACTGGCTTTGGCTTCACGATGAAATTGTTCTACTGTGCACCGAGTGCCCGTGCTACCTGTGTCCCTGGGCTTGGCCAGCAGGCACCCTGGCAAGCCTTCTCTGGGAATCGGCCCTCACCTCCCAGCTCGTTTTCCGTGCCTGTTCTTCTTGCTGCCCCACCACCACCTCGCCTAGCTGTGGGGTTTGGGATTAGCATATCTGGGCTCCTCTCTCCACTTTCTTCTATGACTCACCTACAGGCTGTAAAAAGCCCTGTGAGGTCTTCATGAAGTGACTTCCCCTCTCCTGCCATCTAGAGGACATCCCTTCTGCCCCCTCCATCGATATCTAGTCTGCTTGTAGGGGATATATTAGTTTTCTGCTGTGTAACTAATTGCCTCAAACTCAGCAACTTAAAACACCCATTTATTAACTGCTGGTTCTGCAGGTAGAAGTCTGGGCACAACACAACTAGGTCCTCAGCTAACAGCCTTGCAAGCTGCCATCCAGGTGTCAGTTGGTCTACATTCTCATCTTGAGTCCAGGGTTCTCTGCCAAGCTCGTGTAGTTGTGGCAGAATTCCATTTCTTGGAGCTCAAGGACTGAGGTCCCTGTTTCCTTGCTGGCTCTCAGCCTGGGGCAGATCTCAGTGCCTGGAGGCTGCCAGCACACCTTGCCACTTGCCCCTTCCATCTTCAAAGCCAGCAACAGACTCACCTCAAGTCTCTTTCCTGTTTAAAATCTCTGACCAGAATCTCTTTCACCAGAAAGAAACCCATACCTTTTACGAGCTCACTTGATTAGCCCAGAACCACTGAGGATAATCTCCTTTTTTTCAAAGTCAGCTGTGCCATAGAATATAACCTAGTCATGGGTACTTTTTCCCATTTTATTCACAAGATCTCTCCCACACTCAGTGAGAGACAGTTATACAGGGGTGTGGATCACTGGGAGTCATCCTAGAATTCTGCCTACCCTAGGGAGTCACATACAAGAAACATGGCTATCCTATAGACGTTTTGCCCTAGTACATTTCCATGCCACCAATTTTTGCTTAAACTACTTAAATCATTATTTACTTACTCATTTTAGAGATAAGGTCTGGCTCTGTCACCCAGGCTGGAGTGTAGTGGCATGATCATAGCTCACTGCAGCATCAACCAGCTGGGTTCAAGCAGTACTCCCACATAGCTGGAACTACAGGCATATGCCACCATGCCCAGCTAAGTTTTTTATTTTTATTTTTTGTAGAGACAGGATCTTGCTATATTGCCCAGGCTGGTCTTGAACTCTTGGCTTCAAGTGATCCTCCAGCCTTGGCCTCCCAAAGTGCTAGGATTATAGGCGTCAGCCATCATGCTTGGCCTACTTAAACCTTTTTTAAGATTCCACATTTACATTTTAATTTATTTATTTATGAGACAGAGTCTTGCTCTGTTGCCCAGGCTGGAGTGCAGTGGTGCGATCTCAGCTCACTGCAACCTCCACCTTCTGGGTTCAAGCAATTCTCCTGTCTCAGCCTCCCAAGTAGCTAGGAATACAGGCACCCACCACCACACCCAGTTAATTTTTGTATTTTTAGTAGAGATGGGGTTTTGCCATATTGGTCAGGCTGATCTCGAACTCCTGACCTTGGGTGACCCACCAGCCTCAGCCTCCCAAAGTGCTGGGATTACAGGTGTGAGCCATCGCGCCTGGCCCACATTTACATTTTTAAAATAAAAAATCACCTTGGTCCCCCTTCACCTCACAGCTCTCTCTATGCCTCATGCCCTGTCCCTGCAATGGCTCCCTGTTGTCTAAGACATCAAACTTGGATGTGTAGATCTTCCCCCGGGAAACCCCTGATCTGACCTTGCCCTCCCATCGACCCTTTGCCCTCACTTCGACACCTCATGGCCAGCTGCTCCTCACATGCACCCATCCATCAGGAAGATGCTCTCATGGACAGCGCATGCTGCCTGTTGCCCTCCCTCTTCACCCCTGCACAGAGCCCCTCTGTCAAGGCGAACACCCTCTCCTTGTATTCCTCCTCCAGCTAACCTAGCTCCAGGACATACATCACTTTCTTCTCGCCAGCGGAAATAACTTGTCATCCTGGGGCTTTCACATTGTTTCCTGTGTTAAATTTGTTTCTAAACAAGATTGAAGACCCTTTGAAGAGCAGAGACAACAAGTTAACTTGTTGCTGTAGAACTCACATAGCCCTAACAGTGTTGTCAACATCCAAGAAATGGATGTCAGCATGGAGTGGAAGTTATCAGCACAGACTGGGGCTGTGAATGCTAGAGTTTGAATTTCAGCTCCACATTCACTTGCTGTGTAATATGGGCAAGTTAATCTCTCTATCCCTCCATTTTCTTATCTGGAAGATGGAGATTATAATGGTTCTTTATAAGTCCTAATTGAGTTATTATTTATAAAGGACTTGGTGCTTATTAAGCATTATGTGTTTGTTAAATAAATAAATAGATCATGTTGATCAAAGTCAGACCCCTTAAAAATCCATGTGTACTACAGTTTCCTCAGGAGCATACATATTGAACAGTTAAGCAACAAATAGAGGCTAAAAGAATTGGATTTCATTCCTACCATTAGAATTTCTGTGTGCGTTTTAGATTTCGAACGGAGCCTAATAGTAATAGTGATAAATTCTAATTAATTTTCTCTCTTCTCTTTCTTTTAAAAGCAGAAATAGCCAGTAATAAACTCTGCAGGTATCAGGAGCTATTTAAAGATGTCCTGCTTCAAACCAGCTACTTGCTTAACAAAACCTTGCTGGCAACTTTCATTCTACATGTACATTAATTGGCAGGCCAAAATGTAGGCCAGGCTGATCCTTCTTAGAACTGATGTGAGTGAGGAGATCTATCATTTCTTATAAATTTGCATCTCTAGTATTAGGAAAAAACTTCCTATGGTGACCAAGCACCTCCTCAACTTCTAGAACAGTGTTTTCAAAGAATTTATCAATGCAGATTATTGCATTTTTAAAACCTTTAATTCAGAATAAAATAAATACACCCTCTTTGATTGAGCCCAAGTGTCCTGGAAATCTTTCATGTTTAGTACAAGAAGCTTTGCTTTATGCTCTTATCTGCTGGGGTTTACAAAAGAAAAAAGGAAGAAGAAAAATAATACTGTATGTACACTTAGGTGATACATATTACACATGAATGATATTTTTCTTCCTTTTTTCTTCCTCTTTTTCTTTTCTTAAATTAAGATCATGTCTTTTTTAATATTTCAAGAAATATTTGAATATGGCCTTTTCTCAATTGGAAATACCTGTTCTCCTAAACCTCCTGGAGGTCACCTTTGAAGTTGTCTTTTCCTGTGTTGAAAATTAGGGACATATCTTGGAGTAGTTCATTTACAGGTGGAAATGTGCTAGGTGCTGTATCCTTTCCCCTGGGTACTTTCAGTCTCATTGTTCCCCGAGGTTACCACTGCAGCCAGCCACATTTTTCTCTCCTTTTAATGCTTTTTTATTTCTTGTTGACTAAAAACGGAAGCCCTGTAAGGATCTTTAATTAGTGACTAAATGAATGTAAAACTGTGGGCCTACTATTTAAAGAACCTTCTCACTGACCATTGTTTCTCACTCATACTGCACACACGTCACACATACCATCTTACACTCACGTTCACTCTCACACACACAATTATAGAGCTGGAAGTACCATTAGAGACTAATAAATCCTACCCCTACTCCATAAATAATTTTCCTGTTTAGACTTAAACTATCCACAGTATTCTCAATTAATATTTTAAAATAAAATTAAACAAGGTGGGGCTTAGTGGCTCACACCTGTAATCCCAAAGCTTTGAGAGGCCAAGGCAAGAGGATCACTTGAGGCCAGGAGTTTAAGACCAGCCTGGGCAACATAGCGAGACCCTCATCTCTACAAAAAAATACAAAAATTAGCTAAGCATGATGGTGTGTGCCTGTAGTCCTAGCTACTAGGGAGGCTGAAGCAGGAGGATCACTTGAGCGCAGGAGTTTGAGGCTGCAATGAGCTATGATCATGCTACTGCACTCCAGTGACAGAGCAAGACCCTTTCTAAAAAAAGAAAAATAAATTGGTAAATGTTAGTGAACTCTACTCTTGGGAAGAGTATGTATAGTAAGAAGGAGATCATGATTAGGTAACCTGGGAAGCCACCTTTTTTAAAAAAGCAACTTAATCGAGGTATAAATAATGTATGACAAGCTGCACATTTTAAAGTTTGGTACATTTGACATATACATACGTCATGAAACCATCACAATATAATGAACATATCTATCATTCCTGAAAGTTTCTCTGTGTTCCTATAATTTAACCCCACCCTCACCCCATGTTACCACTGTTTTCTATCGCTATAGGTTAATTTGCATTTTCTACCATTTCTATATAAATGGAATAATGCAATATGCATTCCTTTTTTTTTTTTTTTTTGTCTGATTTCTTTCCCTCGATATTATTAAGTTTTTGGCTGTTACAGATAAAGCTACTATGAACATTCATATACACGTATTTGTGTGGACACAGGCTTTTACTTTCCTTGGGTAATTACCTAGAAGTGGAATTTGTCTATCGTATGGTAGGTCTACATTTAGCTTTTTAAGAAATTGCCAAACTGGTTTCCAGAGTGGTTGTAACAATTTTTTTTTCCCATCAGTAGTCACTCGATTATCATTTTCACCACTTGTTGTGGTCAGTCGTTTCAATTTTAGCCATTCTAATAGGTGTGTAGTGGTATCTCAGTGTGGCTTCAGTCTGCATTTCCTTAGTCACTAGTGTTGAATATTTTTACATGTGCTTATATACCTTCTATATGTTTTTGGTGAATTGTCTGCTCACACATTTTACCTATGTTTTAATTGAGTTGTTGGCCTTTTAAAAATCTGATTGTAAGAGTTTTCTTTTTTGTTTGTTTGTTTGAGATTTAGTCTCTCTCTGTCTCCCAGGCTGGAGTGCAGTGACGCTATCTTGGCTTACTGCAATTTCTGCCTCCTGGGTTCAAGCAATTCTCCTGCCTCAGCCTCCCAAGTAGCTGGGATTGCAGGCACCCACCACCACACCCAGATAATTTTCTGTATTTTTTTAGTAGAGACAGGGTTTCGCCATGTTGCGCAGGCTGGTCTTGAACTACTGACCTCAGGTGATCTACCCGCCTCAACCTCCCAAAGTGCTGGGATTACAGGAGTGAGCCACCATGCCCTGCCCAAGAGTTGTTTATATAGTCTAATTACAAGTCATTTGCTAGATATATGTTTTGCAAAATTTTCTCACAGTCTGTTACTTACTTTTTCATTTTCTTAAGTGTTTTTTGAAGAGCAGTGGTTTTTAATTTTGAAGTCCAGTTTATCTATTTGTTTCTTTCTACTTCATGCTTTTTGTGCTATAATCAAGAAATCTTTTCAGAACCCAAGGTCTCTAAGATTTTCTCCTGTGTTTTCTTTTAGAAGTTTGTAATTTTAGCTTCTACAGTTCAGTCTATGATCTATTTTAAGTTAATTTTTATATATGGTATGTGGTAAGCATCTACGTTCAGTTTTTTTGCAAATGGCTATCCAATTGTTCCAGCGTCATTTGTTGAAAAGATTATCCCTTATCAAAAATCAATTGACCATATGTGTGCCGGCCTATTTTTGGATTCTTCTCTTGTTTTGATCTGTTTATCTATTTTTACACCAATACTACAGTGTCTTAATTATTGTAACTTTACAGTAAGTCTTGAAAGCAGGCTCTTTTTCAAAGTTGTATAGCTATTCTACATCCTGGGAAGCAAATAGTTTAGTGCAGTCTGCAAAGTAGAAACATAGAGATATGAATGCATTAACCAAGCACTTGATAAACATTCTCAGTCCTTAGCATGGTCCTTTTCTGTTGGCTAAAAGTTAGGAATTTTCTTTAAAATTGTCTCAAGTTATTTGGAGGGAAAAATCTATGACGTGATTATAAATATTGATGTAAATATATTGTCTTCATATAATCCATGTGTAATTAAAAGTAAGTTATGACAACATCGGAGAAAGAGCTCGTGCTTCCTCTGCCTTAGATTTAGAGTTGGTGGAGAAGAGGGGTAGGCTGGGCGCTCCTGAAAGGAATAAATTGGGATTAAACTTTTCCTGGAATGAATCTAGCCACTGAGCCATCACCCCTGTCCCTTTCCTTCAGTCAGGTTTCCATTCTTTATAATATCCTTTGTTACCTTCAGGCCTGGGCTTCAGCTTCTCTTTTCTGGTTTGGGGCCTTAATTCTCATGCTTTCAGGCAAAACACATCCCAGGACTTAAGTTTGGGAGACCACTTTGGCTCCCACTCTCTAATCCCTAGACTTAGTGGCCATCAAAGAGTATATTTTTCCCACCAGGTGGAAAATACAGTGCTCAAAATGAGGTGTGTTCAGCCCCTGAGGGGATCTGGGACCCCAGACCCTGAGCTGGTGCATGGCAGCACATGGCTCTCACAAGATCTGAGGTTAGACATCCATCCCCCAACCTCTCTGCAATCGGGATGCACCTGAGCCGTCAGGCCCAGACCTCAGGCCCACCCATCAGAGCACTTCCACACCCATTCATCACTTATTTTGATCTTTGAAGCCCCCTCAGGCAGATCTTACCATCCTTCCTTTGCAGGAGGAAAGCAGGGTACCAGAGAGGTGAAATAACTTGCTAAGCTTATCAGGGCAGGAAAGGCCTGTCTGCTGCCCACTGACTTACAGCCCCCATTCCTGGAAACCATGTTTCCAGGGGGGCCTCTCGGCAGATTTATGGCACTATCACCCTGTCACCCCTTAGGCTTTGGGACTAAAATTAGGGTCTTGCCACGTTGAGGCAGCTGAGGGATGGAGAAAGTGGAGCTACATGTGTCTTATTGCTCTCTGGCATCTGTGGGTAGGCTGGCTGTTTAATAAACCTCATCATGGCCTAGTGGCCTATAAACGTCACTTTTTGGGGTTAGAAGGGGCTTTGCTAAGGACGTGGGTGACAAAGGGCCTCTCAGTGTGGCTCTGTTTCAGAGCGACTCTCCGGAAGCTGGCAGCCACATTCCCTATGCCACACAGCTCCTCTGAGGAGCCTCTCCAGTCTCCATGGAAACTGCATGTCGGGAGCCAGCCGGCTCCATACTGTGACTTTGTATTAAACACAATGAATTTAAATTGGATGCTCGGCAGTGAAGATAATCATTCTGAGTTAGAGAGAAGCCTGGAGCTCCTCATTTCATCACTTTAAATGTTGGCACAATTCTCAGTTTTCGCCCTGTAATTCAAGCCCAAGCCACACCTACCCCTCTGTTTCTAAGCTGCAGTTAGGTCCAATTTCACTTGGGTTTTTCTCCATTCTTTGAGGAATCCTGGAGCTGGGGAGCCCCTCCATCAGGCCAGGGCCACTCCAGCATTGTGTAAAAGAAACCAGGGGGCTCTAGAGTCTGGCTATGTGATTTTCTCAGGGCCCAGTTTTCTTACCTATAAAATAAGAAGAGTAACCCCTACCCTACAGAGGCATTTTAAAAAATTATTTATTGTGGTAAACTACATATAACATAAAATTTACCATTTCGACTGCTTTTAAGTGTACAGTTCTATGGCATGAAGTACATTCACATTGTTTTGCGACCATCACCACTGTCCACCTCCAACACGTGGACAGTTTTCTTCCCCAACTGGCTCTCTATTGATGTGGCTGAATGAATGAGAAGTTCCCATTAAACACTGATTCCCCATTCCTCCCTCCCCTAGTCCCTGGCAATCGCCATCTTATTTTCTGTCTCTGAATTTGACTACTCCAGGTCCCTCATATAAGTGGAACCATACTGTATTTGCTGTCTTGTGACTGGCTTATTTCACCTAGCATAAGGCCCTCAAGGCTTATTCGTGTTGCAGCCATGTCAGAATGTCCTTCCTTTTCAAGGCTGAATAATACTCAATTGTACGTAGATACCACATTTTGCTTCTCCATTCCTCTGTCTATGGATACTTGGGTGGTGTCCACCTTTTGGCTGCTGTGAATGCTCTGAACATGCTCGTACAAATACCTGTTTGAGTTTCTTCTTTCCATTGCAGAGTCATTTTTGAGAATCAAATACAATAATAAATAAGAAGAACATTGCACATAGTAGGCTGTCAGTAAATGTTCATTTCTTTCCTGAAAATGTGTTAAACCTAGGAGCTAATGTCACAGTGGCCTGATGACTTCAGTGAGAGTGATGTCACTTTTGCTAGCAGGCTGCTTCTATATCCCTGGGACTCGCCAGTCTCTATGTCTGGGAATTCACCCAATTCATTCCAGGGCTTAAAGGAAATGTCTTAAGCGTGGAAATGTGCCTCATGTCTCACCATAAAAACCACGCATGCTTTTACATTTCTCCTACCAGTGGGTGTTCATGTATTTCTAGTTCTAAAATGAAAAAAAAAAGTGTTAGAGCTGATATATATACTAACTTATCAGTGTTCTATTTTAAGTACACCCTCTGGGAGACCCTGAAGCTGAGGTGGGATTGCCCCAGGCTGGGAGGTTCTGTGCCGAGTTACTATTTCGGCAGCAGCAGCAGCATCAGACCAGTTTTCAGTATTACAGAAAAGTGTGGGATTTAGAGTAAAAATACCTGGATCACAGCCTTGGCTGGTCTCTCAAAAACTGAGAAGATGACCATGTCTGCTGCACATAGTGGCTGTGAAGATTAGCTGGGAGAATACCTCGCTGCACTGATGCAGGAGGCAGAAAGGGATCAGGTCTTTGGGCTGGTCTGCAGCCTTCCAGTAGATTCTCTCTGGCTCTAGCTTCATCTAAAAGCCTTCTATAAGGGAGCTTTTAACCCTTGCTGCTTTGAACCCCTCCAGTGGTGAGCGTCGCAGACCTTGGAACCATCTTTCCCTGGGGGGTCCTCTAGTCTTTCCAGTCGCTGTCAGAGCAGCCCTAGATCCAGCTCCCCTTTGTACTTAGGAATTTGTGACAGAAGGAAGGGAGGGGCAGGGGCTCTTGCACAGCCTACTGACCCATGCATGACCCGGCTGCTCCCTACAGCTTAGCGATGCTCTTTGTTGATGAGGCCTGTTCTTTATTGATGAAGCCAAAGGGAGGAGGGGAAGCGGGAGTTTCACACCAAATCACAGAGCTTTCTCTCACTTCTCAGCAGTGGCTGCTGGCAGTGTGGAGTGCGCCTGGCATCTGTCCACCTGTTGAGGAGGAGCCAGGGCAGACTGAAATCAGGGCTTCTTGAACAGATGCGTTCATTGCCCCTGAGACAAGAAAGGTCCCTGGGCTACTCACCTGTGGCGAGTAGGAACTCAGGACTCCGAGGGAGGGCCTGCATCGTAACCTCTAAGGGAAGCTCACCTCTTCTTGAAGCCAGTGAGCCCAGGAAGTTTCTGTGCCTTGGTAAGAGGCTTGGCTTGGCTTCCATAACCCCATACCCCCGGGCTTCCTCCTACTTCTTTGCAATTCTTTTCCAGTCTCCTTCCTGATCTTGTCTTCATCTTGATGCTCTCCTATGCTATGGCCTCTCAGGGTCCTGTTCCAGAGTGTCTCTTCATCTTACCCATCTCTCCTGCTAAGTAATCTATTACTGATGACTCCCACTTTAGAGCTGCAGCCCAGCCACCTCTGTGTACCTCCCTACTGGGCATTGTGCCATGGATGCCCCCAAAGCCCAACCTAACACGCTCCTTGTCTTCCACACAACGCCATTCCTCTTCCAGGGATACCTCCTGCAGGGAATGGTATCCCATCCACCCAAGCCAGGCCTACATGCTAAAGACCAGGGGCCTGCTAAGGGATATAGCCAGAACCCAAATCCAGGTCAGGCTCCAGAGCTCAGGCTTCTCCCACCATTGCCCCTGCCTCCATGCACCATCAGAGAAGCAAACTGCATTTCTAACAAACTGAATGATGCAAATGTCACTCTGAGCCCCAAACCAAACTCAGCATGCCCTGGGACCCCTTCCCATTTTGTGGCTGTGCTGGTTTTCTGCCTTGACTCTTTTGTCAGCCATCCCTGACCCCTGGGCTCCCCGCTCCTTAGCTCTTCCAGACTGCTTTCTGTGCCCCAGCTCCTGGTTCAGAGTGGGCCCATTACAACAGCATGGTAACTTCAGCCAAACCCTGTTACTGCCTGTCTTGTTGACTCTGCGGTGCATTTTCCAAATGGTTTTCCTAAGCCTCATCTTGGCTCAGACCAACATTCCTGATTTCCCCCAAAACCTTCCATCCGGGATTTTGGCTTTATTTCCTGTTCTGTTAAGAAGTCTGGGACAAAGGGCCTGCGCTTCCTCAGATCTCCTCCCAGTCTCCTCTGATCACCTCCATCTTTATCCACCCCTTCCTTGAATGAATGGGAAGAAGGTCCCTCCAGCCTACTAGATGAGAATGTCCGCCCTCAGTTTCCTCATCTGGACAATGAGTATAATAACCACCCCTATCTGGGGGAGAATTAAACCGGCAGAGGAAGTGCTTGATGCTGTTAATTATTAGCAGTTTTCATCAATACTTGAATGTCCCTTAATCAGCTCTATTTCCATGTGTCTAAAAATTCCCTTCCCCCTAAGTTTGATCTTCCCTCTCCTGATGCCATTTTTTCAGCCACCCAAGCACAAAACCTCCCCCGTTATTTATTTTCACCTCCTCGTCTGTCATCAAAGCTTGCTGCTTCTTCCAAGAAACATGAATCACATATGTCTCTTCCAACCCAGGCTCCATCAGGTCCATCATCATCCCAGCACGGCCCTTGAGCTTGCACGCTATAGCCAGAGTAATGTTGCTAAGTCCAATGTTCACATTCTTCCTTGCCCCAGAGCCTGCTGTGGCTGCATGTGGCTTACAGCAGAGATCAGGTGCATCCCAACTCCCCAACAGCCCCCTATCCTGGTCCATAGGCATGTCCAGGGATGGGAGTGTGGCCCGAGTCCTCTCTGTAAATGTGCTCCTAAACCCCACGCTCCCTAAACTCCCTCATTACCACCACTTTCACCCACACAAGTTGACACACTTTGCCGATCTGATGGAATCAGGTTAAACAAAGTCCCCATAGTTGGTCCTAATCAAACCTGCCTCAGCCTGTTTTCTGTCTTCCAGCTGTGCCCCTGACTGAGCTACACCATTTCCTACCCTGGAGCATCCTGGCCTGGTCAAATCATGCCTGCCCACCGCTCACAGCCTTCCTATCCTAACATGACCTTTCCTGCCACTGGGCTGCTTTTGCACTTGCTGCTCCCCATCAGCATCGAGGAACACTATCTCTTGCTTGCCTTCTAGTCTCAGTATTTTGAAGTCATTTCTATTAAAACTGAACTTTTCTCCTTTTCTGTTTGCCAGTTAGACTCTAAGCTCCTTAAGTTGCTCACATTTCTTCTTCTGGAGCATCTGATACACGTAATAGAGGGCACGTAGTGTGCACATTAGTGCTACCTACAAATTATGCTTCTTGTTCCTCATGAATATTTACTGGGCTCCTACTATGTGCAGGTACTGGGCTAGGTGCTTTATATGCTGTATATCATTTAATTTTCATAGTAAGTCCATGAGTCATGTCTTATTATCTCTGTTTTACAAATGGAGAAATGGAGCTCAAACAGATTAAGTAACTTGCTGAAGATCTTACAACTAATAAGTGATGGAGCTGGAATTTGTTTTATTTTTTTTATTTTTATTTTTTATTGAGGTTATGGAAACCCCATTTACCCTGATGCAATTTTTTTTAAAGAAAGAAAGAGAGAAAAGAAGAAAGAAAGCAAAAGAAAGAAAAAAAATGAATGAGAGAGAGAAAGAAAGAAAGAGAGAGAGGGAGAGAGAACGGGATTCTTGTTCTATTGCCCAGGCTAGGATGCAGTCTAAAAATGGGTATTGAAAACCTCTTTTATGCCAATAATTGTGCTTAACAATGGAGACAGGAAGGAATAAGGGATGAAAATAACAAATAAGCAGCCAACCAATATTTTATTTAAACCTGTGAGATGCTATGCAATTGCTGAGGAGTGATTTACTTCCAATTATGTGGTCACTTTTAAAATAGGTGTAATGTGATACTGAGAAAAATGTATGTTTTGTGGATCTGGGGAGGAGAGTTCTGAAAATATTTGTTAAGTTTACTTGTTCCAGGTCTGAGTTCAAGTCCTGGATATCCTTGTTAATTTTCTATCTCATTGATCTGTCTAATATTGACAGTGTAATATTAAAGTCTCCCACTATTACTGTGTGGGAGTCTAAGTCTCTTTGTAAGTCATTAAGAACTTGCCTTATGTATCTGGGTGCTCCTGTATTGGGTGCGTATATATTTAGGATCGTTAGCTCTTCTTGTTGCATTGATCCTTTCATCACCATGTAATGTCCCTCTTTGTTTATCAGAGACGAAAATTGCAGCTTCTGTGTTTTTTTTGTTTTGTTTTTGTGGGGTTTTTTTTTTTTGTTTTTCTCTTTCTATTTTGCTGACAGCCTCCTTTTTTTTAATTTTTATTTTTTTAATGAGAGGAAAAAAGAAAGAAAAAGTGGGAGAGAGAACAGAATTCTTGCTCTATTGCCCAGGCTGGAATGCAATCTTAAAAAAGTATTAAAAAC